>JAGWCC010001703.1:0-15005 GCA_022651775.1 Drusus annulatus | reverse complement strand
TTTTTTTTTTTATTTTATTTTTTTTTTTTTTTTTTTTTTTTTCTCATGAATTTCTGTTCATTTTTTATTTTGTTTCTATTATTATTACAATGTATTCATATCAATTATAGAAGGTATTGCATTGCACTACTCCTGCATACCTTCCGGAATAAAACTTTATTATTATTATATATGAGAAATTTTATTAGTTTACAGGAAATATACCTAATATTGGAAAATAACTCCATATGTTGGTCATATTGTTAGTATATGGTCCAGGGGATGAATGGTGGAAGAGAGTTACTCTAGGCTGCAAAATTCAGGGTGAAGATTGTCATGATACTAGCCAACCTCCGATAAGATAATTTAATTTATTAAATTGATTAATTCAATTTAATTTATTTAACACATATATTATATCATTGTACAAAAATAGGCCAAATGTAAAAAGGTATAAACATAAGTGTGTCGAAGGTAAGCTGCAATACAAGTGTGAATACATTATAGCCCAGTCACCGTAAGTTTCTAACTAGGCAGATTGCCTGTCCTAATAAAGTGATTTCGTTTATTATCGGAATAATACAGTAAATATGTTAGAAAATAGAAAAAGGAAAGGAAATAATTACGAAGAGAAAAATATATAAAAAAAGTTTTTAAAAATTTAAATTAGTTAAATATTCCTAAAATTAATATTGATAGAGATGTGAAGGTTATACAATCGGTAGGTACTGCAATGAAGTGATGTACTTGCAATAAATTGTCAGATGACATTTTTTAACAATTTTTCTAAATGCACCAGAAGTTTGTTTATAGTCTGAGCTCTTACCACAAAGCCGCAAAGGTCGTAATAACAATATTCTAAAAAAAATTGATATTCAAAGGGTATCCAACCAGGAACCGGGTTAAAGCTCTCACCACTACGCCAAACATGTCGTAATTTCCTTTATACATACTCCATAATTTGTTCAACACTTGGAGTAACTATATAAGGAGGTATAGTTAATATTTTTACTCAACCTATACAAACTTGCGATAAATCACTTTCTCCCGGATTTTCGTCGTACACCATGAGAGAAAAAGAGACAGCAAATATAATACACCGCTTCTATGTACTGTTGCGATGATCTTGGGCTCGTGGGTCACCGCGGGACTCCGGCCACATTTTTTATTACGCCACTAAATCTGACACAACAAAACGGTTTTTAAGATTATATGCTATAGTTTTGTTGAAAACAATACTGTGAAAAAGTGGTCATGCGATTAAATAAAAACATTATGTCGATATGTGCTATGAATGGATGTATAATCCGGTAAAAATCATCAAAAACTGACTACACTGCCTTGGATAGATACCACTCTATTTACTCTAAGAAGTTAACCGCTCTGATTACACTGTTTAGTAAAGATACTTCTACATGCCCTCCAAGGTTCAATTTGTACAACATGTGTATTTTTTAACCCTTATCACTCGAGAGGCGCCGCTACGGCTCCATATAAAATTTTAATTCCACTCGTTAGGCGCCGCAGCATCGCCATGAACAATAGTCATACATTTTATTGTTTTCACGACAGGTTTCTTCATGTTTACAGTTAGTTGCGTCTAGTACCTGCTACTGAATGCTTGTGTATTGTGCTACATTTTTTTTGTTTTTAACAATTAATACGCAGTTATTTATTCAAATATTTTTTACTCCATAGTAAATATGTATGAAGACGAAATTAGTGATGATGACTTTGTTTTTGAGTGTGAAAGTGACTGTACCGGCGATATTTCAATGCAACATGACAGTTCAGATAGTGAATAGAAGAAAAAAAAATGCGTGTTTTGGACACAAGTAGCAGTTCAAAAGTGCTTCCGACGTAGATATACAAGAGGAAGATGTAAATGGTGGCGCAAACTTTTTTTTTGGGGGATGGAGATATGTTCCATAAATTCGTATTTCTTGTATAAATCCATAAAAAAGAAAAATAACGAAAAACCATTAAGCCATTTAAAGTAAATAAAAGTTTTGGTTGATCAGTTAGTGGGTGAGTACAAAGAGCCTCGAAGTAGGCCATCTACTTCCACTCCATCAGAGACCAGGCTCAATGGAAAACTGCACATTTTAAGGAAAGGTCCTAAGAGGGACTGTGTGGTCTGCTCAAAAAGGGCAGTAAAAGGCGGGAGACAGGAGACCAGCGAGTATTGTGACACTTGTCCTGGAAAACCGAGGACGCATTTGGGTGATTGTTTTGAAAAATACCATACTTTAAGGAATTATAAAAACTAAAATTGGCCGTTTTTTTTTTTTATAAATACTTATTTTCTGTAGTAAATATATATTTGTAAACATAAATAAACATTCTTATTTGCTACCTTTCCAAAAATTTTTTTTTCTAATTTTCTAAGAATATCTTAGTTTTTTCTCATATTATGGCTAAAAAAATCCTCGAGTTGCTGGAAACCCATATGATTTTTTTCTCGAGTGATAAAGGTTAAATGTTTGAGGGGTATCCAAGCAGTTTTAGACTTGGACCTTTTAACCCTACGTCATGAAGTCCGTATTTATCATGTTAACTTCTACGTCCGAACGATAATGTGTACAGTATGTATGTAGTATGTATGTCTTCACGTAGCAGTGTGAGGCTCCACCCTGTGTCGGCGGCAGTAGACGCTCCATTAGCGCGGTTGGCGCTGACAGCCGATGTTTAGTTGCAGTAAATATTACGAAGCAGGAACTTTGCCGCTAAGTTATGACAGCGCGCCTTCTCCCTCGGACAATTATTATAAATTATATTGTGAACCTAATTTATTAACACGAGCGCTTAGCAAATTTCTTCGGCGGGGCGGCGTATTTCGTGTAATGTCCGTAGGTGTTACGAATTTTGCGAAAAACTTTTCATTTAAAATTTTGCAAATGAAGATATTATATTTTCCTAGAGAGCAATCACTTTTTTGAAGAATATGAGCACCGGTGCTCATATTCTTTACAAAAAATGATCATGGCAACAGATTAAGTAATTTAGAAGTACTAGACATAAAGAAAGCCATTCAAATCAATGGTTATATTCCTAATAATCAGTTAAATTTGTCCAGTAGTCTACTATTAGGTATATTTTTGTGAGCTCATAAAAATTCTCAGTATTCTTTAATCACTTTCTCAGATGACGTTATACCTCTTTCATTTCATATTATCTGTCACTCTCTCTCTCTATCTCTCTCTGTTCCTTTAGTATAATTTTTAATGTTATTCTATTGTTACACTGTTCTATTATTTTATTTTATATTGTGTTCTTCCTCTGTATGTATGTATAGCCGCACATTTGTATTTTTTGTTTGGCTTAATGCTGTACCCTGATGATGCTTAGGCTAAGAGAAACCAGTCGGTCATAAAAATAAAATGAAATCTGTAATCTTATACAAAGTCATTATTTTATTTTCATCAAATGACTAAATATTCAAAACACGCAATTTCTAAGTGCGCGCCGCTGCCGCCGGAATATCGCATATCAAAAGTTTTGAAGAAAAATAAATATGTTATCAACCTAAATATAATACATACGATATTTATTATTATTCCTCGTATAAATATGACAAAATAAACACAAAAAGCGACCTTCTCTTCCCCAACGGGATCAGCAGAGGTGATAGGAGGCCAAACTTGCCAACCAAATATTTCCGAGTACAGCGCAGAGACAGGTGTAGTATAATAATCTGAATGTTGGATAATATATCGAACGTGTGTTTCCGGATAAACCCTCCCTCGTTCCTCTGCTTTCTCTCCCCCTCCTCCCCCTTCTCCCCATCACTCCCTTCTATAACATCCCCCACACCCGCTCCCCCCGCTTCCGGTGCACGGGGCGCTTCCGCTGGCAGGACGCCAACATCGGTTCATCATTCGCGACTGTATTCTGCCGCAATTACAATATTTACCTGGGACCTATCTGGCCGTGGGATTCGAGCTCTGCCGTTGCTGGGCTCTCAGTTCTCATGATGCTTCCAAGAGCCTATCGCGGAAGAGAAAAATATCATTATACAGCCATCTATATGCGAAAGAAGAATCGGGACTATTATGGCGTAGGGTGGAATGCGAAGTCGGTACATTACCGATATTCATTCAAGCTATGTATTATTTATTTATTTTATTTTATTAACGCCTTAAATACCTTTACATTTTTATTTTATTTATTTATAAATTAACGGAGTAAAGTCCAATTGCAAAAAAGACATATAAAACACGAAATGGAAAAAAGAGCAATAGAGAAGGAATAGCACATACATAATAATAAATGAAGCGATTACAAAAATAGGACAAAATAAATATAAGCGAGAACATTCAAGCCATGGTCTGGTCAAAGTTTTGGTAAAATCGTAAAGAATGACAAAAATCATTTAGACTGATACCAAAACTTTCAAGACCATGGCCTGAGTTAACAAGTCTTGACATTCTGGTCATTTAAGAATTATACCCACAGTTAGTTTTGTGATGATTGAGGAACAGCAATTCATTGTTTCTGAGTCTACGGCAAGGAATGTTGAACTGGATTAGTTGCAGCAGAGAAGGTAAGTCAACAAAACAATTAATATATATATATATATATATATATATATATATATATATAATAATAATAAGTTATATATATTTAGAACCAACAATATGACAAATTTGATAGACACGTGGGTATTTTAAAGGTAGACAGAGACTCATGGTAAAAATAACATTGCAAGTTGAAAATAATCATGTTGACCTAGAAATTCCAGCCATAAAAATTCTATAAAAAAATCTGACCCCAACATATTATCAGCTGCTTGATAATGTGTTGAGAATTTGAATGAACTCAAATTTTCTGGGAAAGCGCGAGATTCCAGATACCGAGGATGCTGGGTATTGTTAATATTTCGATGTAGACAGTTTCACTGTACTTATGTTGAACTTTCCAAGTTAGCACCTTGGAGTAATAATGTATTGAGAGAGAGCTAATTCTTTTTACCCAACCTATTCAAACTTGCGATAAATCACTTTCTCCTGGTTTTTACGCCGTACACCACGAGAGGGAAAGAGACAACAAAAATAACACACCGCTTTTATGTACTGTAAGGATGATCTTGGTCTCCCGCGTCCCTGGGGACTGCGCCCACATGTTTTCAAATGCGACTAAACTAGACACAACTTAACGGTTTTTTAGGTTATATGCTATATTTTTGTTGAAAACAATACTGTGAAAAAGTTGTTATACGAATAAACAAAAACATTATGTCGACATGTGCTATGAATGGATGTATAAATATCCTACCTCTAGTCCTAGCCACGCCCAGGTCTGCCGAGTCCGGCAAAAATCATCCAAAACTGACTACACTGCCTTGGATAGGTACCACTCTATGTACTCTAAGGTTAACACGATGTTAGCGAACTTCCCGCTTAGAGCTAAGGAAGCCCGGGGAATTTCGGGGTTCCGGTGTCAATGTTGTTGTCCGACCTCCGATATGAGTAGAACAACGAAGGAAAGAACAAAATAAATCAATTCATTCTAATTTAGAAACATTTTTCAACTTTTGTTCGTTTTTCGGCTTGAGGTTAGCAGAAGGAAAAATCGTCTTGAGAAAAAGGATTTTGCCGATTGTTACGATTTACCCCACTGAAAAACGAGAAATTCTAAAAACCTGTAAGTATCTAGTTTTATTAAAAAAAATTTTTTCATAGTCGAGTGGTAAGACGCTCGACTACGAATCCAGAGGTCGCGGGTTCAAACCCGGTGTGCGTCAATAACTTTGAAAAATTTTTTTTTATGTGAATACCGCACAAGAGTCTCAACTGCTGATCCCAACCGTCTAGAGCCAGTGAGACTGTGGCATCCCCAAATAGGGTAGGTTGTGAGGCTAAAGGTAGTGGAGAGGGGAAGGAGATTGAGAAGAGGAAGGTTGGGAAGTACCAAGCTATTCAGATCTAGTCACCAAACACAGCTATAGCCATTTCAAGCAACGTTTCGATTCTGAATGGTGGTCTTTCGCCAGGGCGAAACTTAGAGTATCTACCACATTTAATTCATATAAGATAATTTAAAGTTTATTTTCGGCACGTTTCAGAGTGGTAGATACTCTAAGTGTCGCCCTGGTGTAAAACCACCATTGAGAATTGAAACGTTGCTTGAAATGGCTTTTGCCGCCGTGTTTGGTGACCAGATCTGAATAGCCAGGTACTTCACAACCTTCATCTTCCCCATATCCTTCCCCTCACCACAACCTTCAGCCTCACAACATACCCTATTTGGGGATGGCATAGTCTCACTGGCTTTAGACGGTTGGGAGAAGTTGAGACTCTTGTGTGGTATTCATGTAAAAGTGTCATATGACATGATTAAATTTGATTATAAACAAAAAAAACAAAAAATTCTGTTTTCCTTTCGCACGCAGCACGAGGGCTGTTCAAAAGAAAAGGTGAATTTTGAATTATCGCGGGCTGTGTACATTCGATTATCGATTTGAAGAACACACAAAAACGTGACTAACCTTTCCAATTGTCAAAAACAAACCACTAATCCGAAATGGCTGATAATGCTAACACATGATAAACATATGTGTACCAACATGACAAAAAAAAACGATAATCGAATGTACACAGCCCGCAAAAATTCAAAATCACGTTTTCTTTTGAACAGGCCATGTACATCTGAAAATTTACTAATTAAAATAGTTAAAATATTTGATATTTTACACTAGGTCGAGTTTTGAACCCTCGGTCTCAGAACTCCGACTCAAAATCTCTGCCACGGAGCACGTCATATTTACGAACAGACGGACTGCAGACATTTTTAATATAGAATCACTTTGCTTTATCCAACGAACTTGCCTAAATCGTTTTGACCAGATCGTTTAATTAAATGGCACGCACGATATGAGGGCTAGATTTCTCCCTGCCACGAGAAAATTCAAGGCGCCAACGCAAAAAGGGAAAAGTTAACGCTCACATTCTGTGATCTACCTATTTGAAACGTGTTCCTTTTGATTCAATGTCTGAAATTATATTCTGGTCTCTTTATATGTGTGGGGGAGCCGTCTCACTAACTAGGGGATTTTAAATCACTATACAAGGTAAATATTATGTGTTGTCAAAGGCGTCACCAAACAAATTACAATTTAATGGAGTCCATGGATACTTTTTTTATTTATTTTAAAATGTATTATTTTTTACCCTTTGTAATTAAAATGTTATTATAATGAATTAAAAATCTTATATTTTTGTAGAAAGCAAACACTTTGTGGTTTGACATATTAAATGGAAATAAAATAATAACTTTATGTGAGACCACAGATTTTATTAAAAATTTTATGACCGACCGGTTTCGCTCAGTCTAAACATCTTGGGGTAGAAAATAAAACTTAATTGAACATAGTTTAATTTTGTACCCTGATGATGGTTAGGCTAAGCGAAACCAGTCAGTCATAAAAATTAAAATAAAATCTGTGTTCTTATACAAAGTTATTATTTCATTTTTATTAAAATCTTATATCTGTAAAGCTCAATTCTTTTCAATGATATCAATTATCTAAAGAGTACAAAAATATTGTTTCCATAAGTAATTAAAGTGAAAAAATATTCGCAAATAAAGTGTTTTTTTTTTTTTTTTTTAATTCTGCTTCCGCGTAAAAATCTGGTTTCATTAATTATATGATGAGTCTATTATCACTATTATTTTTCTATGTTAAGGCCGTATTTCTTTCCTGCAACATGACCTGGATAAAAAATTAAGGCAAAACGGTAGATATCACTGGTGTCAGTGAAATTAATAAATTATATTAATAATCTTTGCGTTAACCCCGATATCGATAATTTTTCCGATTCCCAGCCCTCACTCAAGAAAATCATTTTTTCAAGGATAGAATCTGCCCTATGCGCACGCGCACATATACACACAAACACATACACACACATTCATACACTACAGAATACTACTTCTCACATACTTAAATAAGAATAAGAATCAAAACGTTGCTTGAAATGGCTTAAGCCGTGTTTGGTGACCAGATCTGAATAGCCAGGTACTTTCTAACCTTCATTTTCCTCATTTCCTTCCCCTCCCCACTACCTTCAACCTCACAACATACCCAAATTGGGGATGCCAAAGTCTTACTGGCTCTAGACGGTTGAGAGCAGTTGGGACTCAGTTGGGGTTGTGCGGTATTCACCATAATTTATTTCTAAAAAAATATGGCTAAAGGGCCCCAAAAGTCTTAAGAATCAAACGAGAGTCATAGCATTCGACGCATAAAAAACAACTGATCAAAACTGCATATTTAACTAATTTTTGACCAAAGTGTCGCTTAGGCCCTTTTGCCTTTCCAGCGACGATATGATGTCATCAACCGATAGGTATTCTTCACTATCTGCAGGTTGGCGATCTTCTTGCAATCTTCGCCCGCAGACCGCAGTTCGGGACGACTCGCTGGAAAAGAATCGGCCAGTAAAGTGTGTCGAGTTGACGAGGCGCCAGTGCGCGGCCGTGAGTCACCGTCCGCGGGTCCAGGTGTTTGCGGCGGGCGCCCCGCGGCCGCACGACGGGCAATTAGGAACATTCACTTACCGCCACCTTCGCCCCAATCGCGGCCGCGATCCGCTGTCCGCTGCCGCTGTCTACTTAACTTATTATGATTAATCGGCCCGGTGGGAGAGGACACTGGATATGAAAATACAAACAAACCTACTTCCGATTTTCTATGATTGTGTTATTTGTTTATTCACAAACTAATAGACTATTGTCCATTTACCAAAAAAAAAAGTACACAACACGAAATGGGAATCAAAGGGGCAACAGAGAAATAACAACACATACATAATATTAAATAAAGCAATGACAAAAACAGGACTAAATTATACATAACTAAGAACATTCAAATCAAAGCCAAGGTCAAGTCAAAGCTTTGGTAGTGTCGCAAAGAATGACAAAAATCATTTTGACTGGTACCAAAAGTGTCAAGACCATGGCTTGAGTTAACAAGTCCCGAAATTTTGGAAAGTGGGGAATGATACCCATAATTAGTAGAGTGATGATTGAGGAACAGCAATTCATTGTTTCTGAGTCTATGGCAAGGAATGTTGAACTGGGTGAGTTGCAACAAAAAAGGTGAGTCAATTACACAATTAATCATTTTGAAAATGGTACTTAGTATTGAAATTGATGTGTTTAGCTTTGTTTTCACTATTTTACACTGCTGAAATATCTTCAATGATAATAATATTTGGATTATTTGCATAGTGTCGTTTTGTGAAATATCACGTCAAGGGCACTGTGCAAAACTTAATTGCTAGGCTCTATCGTGTTACTAACTACATAACGTCACTCGAAAGGCAAAAGGGCTTAAGCGACACTTGGGCCAAAAATGATTTAAATATTTTGTTTTATTCTCTGGATCGAATGCCCTGACACTAGCAAATATATTCTAACAATACTAGATAACACAAATGAGCCACTTAAACGCGCAACAGCTCACAGCATAAATATTTTGTGTAGTCTAGTGAATATAGAATAATCTACTTTGACGTTGGCGGTGTTCGAGCATAAAATGTAGTTCTTGATTTTGACACGTTATAGTGGGAAGTTCGGTGGGGCGCTCGCGGCATTGTGATTAGCTAAATTTCGCGCGTATTTTTGTAAGCGGAGATCGCGAATAATAAATCCGGGTAATTACCAGTGGCGGTTCGTGACATTTTTATTATGATAGAGTACTAAGACTGAAAAAAAAGGTTTTTTCAAATGAAGATTTTTCAATAAGCTGGTGCAGTGCACCATCAAAACTGAAAAATCATGAATTAATTAAAAAACAAACAAAAAACATTTTCCGCTACAGCAACATCAATAAAATCGTATTTTTAATCAAGTAAGCGAAAAAATCACTGGTAATAACCCCTAAAAGATATCTAATAATAATAATAATGTTTTATTCCAGAAGGTATGCAGGAGTAGTGCAATGCAATACCTTCCATAATTGATATTAATGTATAGTTATAATAATATTAACAAATAAGAATGAACAGAAAATAATATATATATTTTTTTAATAATACAAGTAAAAAAATATGAATGGAGGATATTAGGCCTAAGAAGGCCTTAATAAAACTAAGATAAAAGTTGCCACTTGACGCCTCCGCCTCTTTCGTTGTGAACAAAAAACATCGCCAAAAGGATGTTTTTTTTTTTTTTGTGAAGGTTTGGCACAAATATTTAAATGTTTTATAGTCATATTCTAAAAAAAAATTCTACATTATATAATAAAATCAAATTAGAAAAGTGGTTCGCAAGTAGAATTTAAATATCAAAACTTTTTCGCAGGACTGAAACTTATTATTTTGTAGGCTTATAAAAATACTCTTCAAAGAAAATAATATTCCCGGTTGAAACAAATATGAAGTGGATTTTACTTGGAGTATTTAATGAAAACATTTATAATATTTCTAGGCGATGAAATTTTCAAACCAGAAATACATGATTTTGCATATTTTTCAATGCATCCCCTAATAATGTTTAGAAATAAATTCAGAAAATCCACTGTAAGCGTCTTTGCCGCTAGGCAACGGAGCTTTTTAAATAGTGATTAGCACAAGAGTCTTAACTGGTCCCAACTGTTTAGAACCAGTGGTAATAATGTAATAACTTTAATCTTATTCATTTAATTTTATCTTTCTTTTCTTTATACCTCTTATTTCATTTCCCTTTTTAATACTTTATTTTTTACTTTTGTGCACAACCTAAACAATATCTATAAAATGCAACCTTCATGTAATAACTTTATTCTAATTTTAATTTAATTACATCTTTCATTTCTTTTCTTCCTTTTCCTTTTTATTATTATAAATTTATTTTTATTAATATTAATTATTTACATTTAATATTAAATCATTTATGTACACTACATCTGTCTCGACACAGAATAATTCTAGTGACACAGACATGGACCAAACTCATGTTTAAAAAAAAATATTTTAACAAGAATAAATAAATAATAAATAATAATATGGCATCCCCAATTGGGGTACGTTGTGAGGTTGGAGGTAGTGGGTGGGGAAAGGAGATGGGAAAGAGGAAGGTTTGGAAGTACCTGGCTATTCAGATCTGGTCACCAAACACGGCTAAAGCCATTTCAAGCAACGTTTCAATTCTCAATAGTGTTGCTTCACCAGGGCGATACTAGCATCTACCACTCTAGAACGTGCCGCAAATATACTTTATATTATTTTATATGAATTAATTTGTCATGCTACAGAGCTTGAACCCGCGACCTCGAGATTCTGAAGCTGATACTTATTTGTCGTTGCACTCACAAAAACGTATCCATGTAATGATTACCTCACAGAATACAATCTAACAAAGCTTAGAATTCGTTGATATTACCGATTACGCACGCGAATAAACATCCAAGGAGAACGGGCGAAGAGAGCGGTGCGGGGGTGCGGCGGGGGAAGGCGGGGAGGGGTGGGTTAGGAGCCTCTCTTCGCCTCTGCCGAGCGGAACTACCATCAAAGGAGTCGCCCTTTGACGATTGTTCCCGGAGTCATTCTGCCAACCAAACCGGCTGCCTCTCATTGACGGTGTTAAATTGATCGCGATGTCACCGCGGCCAATTAACTGCCACTCGGGGCTCCGCTTCACCGAGATAAGTATCTACTTAGGCCGCCACCCTAATGACTCCAGAACTGTTCGCAGAAAGCTTTGTCTCCGATCCTCCGCTTGCGAGCCATGCGGATACTTCACATCTAACTATGTCATGCAAAAAGGCCGTATGTTCAAAACTATTTTTAATGGCTGAAATGGTAGGCAGTTACAAAATCTTTAGGTACACAAAATCGCCTCCCACAACGCATCAGGCCTATCCTCAGAGCAAGAATATACATGGAGAGAGAGCTAAATATTTTTACTTAACCTATACACATTTACAATAAATCACTTTCTCTGGGTTTTTACGTCGTAAACCGTAAGAGAGAAAGAGATAAAACAAGTTATCACATATTGTTGCACTACTTTTCGGTATGTAATCATGTTTTCCGTCTCCCGCGTCTCCGGTGACTCTGCCCACTAAGTTGTGCTATGCGACATAACTCAACGGATTTTTAGGTTATATCCTATGTTTTTGTTGATAAAAATACTGTGAAAAAGTGATTATACAAAAAAAAACAAAATATTATCTCGAGATGTGTTATGAACGGATGTATAAATTCCCTAGCCCTAGCCTTAGCCACGCCCGAGTCAGGAAAAAATCAACACTCCTGACTACACAAGGTATCCCTCCTGGTATATTATTGGCGTATCTTATACAAAAATTTCCAGGAGTACCATAATATTCTTATGTGCTATTAATTTTATTACAAGTTCGCTAATGGGACTAAAAAACAAGACGAGGTTATGTTATGTTAGAGATATGCCCGTTCGCGACAACATAAAGGATGAATATTAAATATTTTGTAAATGTACTTATCTCATGTTGAGATTTTAGATACGCCTATTTTCACTGAGGGCGACGAAATATTCAACTTTTAATTTATTGTTATTCTAAAATTGTCATTCCGTTAAACTACAAATAAGTAGTTTGGCAACAGGATTTTGAATACAATGGAAATAAAGATTATCTTTTTAACTATAAATATACATATTATTATAATTCACACATTTTAGGAAGTTGATATACTATTACACTATACCATGCACTGTGCAGCATTATATAGTACAACAATACATCAATATATTTAGTACACATAATAGAAAACTACATATTTATATGAGCGCCTAATATAAGGTATTTTTACTTGGCAGTAATTTTTTCAGCATATCTGACTCTTGTTAACAATTCGCATTTTTTTAAATTGTTTGGTAACATGTTAAATATTTTAGGCACATTATACTCCAGGGTTCGTTGGCCTTATTTATTATTATATTTTGGTACGATCATGCCATCATTTTTTGTAAACCTAATATTGTGCTCATGTTCCAATTTCTTCTTGTATTCAGAGTTCGATATATGCTGAATCAATATTTAATACCATAATAAGGCCTGTACCGGTAAGATAGTCACATTCTGATGCAAAAATGTAATGTTTCAATCTTCTTCCTTTTCTTTTTCTCTCTGCAACCTCCTATGGAGGGGTTGCAGTAATAGGTGATAGGTCGGTTCAGCAGGGCCGGTCCTGTGCAGGCGCAATTGGAGCAGTCCGCTCCAGGCGGCTAATTGCCAAAGCCCTGAGATTACCCAATTAGAGTTTTTTTTTATTTATTTATTTTTTTTTATTTTTTTTATTTTTATTTTTTTTTATATAATTCAATTGAATTAAATTTAATATTATTATTATTGAGTTCTGCTATTTTAAGTTTTTATTTTAGTTTTTAGTGACAGCTGTTTCGGCGTTTAAGGCCATTGTCAAACTGTTTGACAATGGCCTTAAAACGCCGAAACAGCTGTCACTAAAACTAAAATAAACTTAAAATAGCAGAACTCAATAATAATAATATTAAATTTAATTCAATTGAATTATATAAAAATTAAAATGGAGTTCTACAAATTAAACACAAAAACTATAAATAAAAAAAAAAAAAAAAAAAAAAAAAAAAAACCAATTAGAGTGATTTTTATACGATCAGTGCATATATATTATATTAAATGAAAAAAAAACTTACTACCCATGGATGGTAATCCAACCCGTAACTTGCCGACCTGACGGACCTCGTGTTTTATACTCTGAAAATTTAACAGAACAAAACGTTTACACTTTGAAAATACAATTTTTGGAACTGTTGGTGTGTATATTTAGTTTTTTCAGAGAGGAAACCTACCAAAAACGAGTGGTTAACAATTAAATTTTGTATAACAGTGTTGCTTTTTGTGTATAATACAACAGGGTCCACGTGGAAAGTGACGAAAATATTTATTATGACAATTACACAATAAGCTATTTATATGGCGCCATTTGGCTCAGGGCCGGGCCTGGTTAGTTGTTTTCCTATTTTCGAATGTTTCAGTATGTGTGCTAAGTACCTGCTAAGAGACATCATATGTTTTATTATGAATCTAGTCCATGTGTTGATGCAGGTATGATCATTATTATGTTGTTATTTTGCTAATGGTTGTAAAATTGAGATATAAACTGTAAGTAGGTATTAATGGTGAGAGGTTATACTTTATGGAGAGATCCCTGATTAGTACACTATGTATAACAAAACTACTCAGTGAACATAAACTGGAAACTAATTATTGAGGCACATGACAGGACCGTGTAGCGACCATAGCCGATCAACTTATAGATGTTTATATAGAAACAAAAAAAAAAAAGGTACGAAATTATTTAACCCGTGATAGTACTTCCTATCTAAGCACGGAATTATATGAAAAATATCAATTTTATTTAAATATACCTACTGTCAAGTATTGGTATGTAAAAACATGTTAATTAGGTGTGCACAATAAACAACAACAACAAAAAATACAACAAAAAACAAAGTGTTGTATTGTATGACCTACACCATTTTTATTGAATTCAAAGCCTAAAAGTATCACAAACGACTTCTTCGGACAAAATAATAACAAGATAAATAGACGAATAATAAATTAAATTATAAAAATAAAATAAACCTAATTGTTAAAAACACGTTTATTTATTGTGATAATACTCCTCTTTTTTATTTCACAGAGAAGACAAAATATTATCCGAACATTATGGTTTTTTTAAACACGTTCTTCAGAAAATATATCAATACATTAATTATATATACATTTCACTAGATAAACTCTTGCTTATAAAACAACTTCAATAGTCAATTCCACGGATTGGTGAAGATGGTCGCTAACTTAAGATAAGGTTTCGGGTTGCTACTACAATATTTTGCTTTGAGAACTTTCACGCACATCTAACAATAGGCAAATTAATATTATTAATATAAGAAAAAAAAACGATTACAATATATTATTTTATATTGAATTTAGCATTCATCTATTCGCGTAGCAAGTAAAATAAAATAGTTAGAAAACACACATTATGTATTTTCGTAGAAAGACATCACTTTGTGGT
>JAGWCC010001702.1:0-15603 GCA_022651775.1 Drusus annulatus | reverse complement strand
AAAACTTAAAAAAACCCTTATGATGCCAACCATTATTTTTTTATTTCAGAAAAATTTCCAGATACCCCCTACTGCCCCCTTAGAAAGTTTGAGGGCAAACAAGTACAGCTGGAACGGTATACACGCACATATAAATAATCAATAAACAAACTGCCCGCCCTACACATTAACACGTGGGGGCGGGCGGTGTTTTTATTCTACCAAATTCCCCACAAAATGGTGATAGGTAGTTGACAAACACTAAAGTTTATGGTACACTAAAATTACAGGATTACAGGATTACAGGATTACAGGATTACAGGGCACAGTTTGACATAATGCTAGCAAAGTTTCGCCTTGTGGTTTTGGGGTTTGTAATGTTGTTTTGCTGAATAACATTATAAAGGACGATGAAAAATGTTCAGAAAAATTCTAGCGACGGTTTTAGCGGGAACAATGGTATTGGCAATGGGAACTACGGCATTGGCGGAGACTACTTTTACACAAAGCACATCAATTAATTTTAATCCTGGTCAAACACGAGAAGATGCTTTTTTAGAAACAGAGGCTACAACTTTAAATGAACCAAAATCATTCTACTATGAAAATTCTACTGATATGGGTCTTCTCGAAATTGTTGATGAGTATATTTCATTTTATATTGGCGATGAAGTGTTCGAAAATCATCTTTTAAGTAATCCTTCGGATGCAATAGGTATGGTTAAGAAAATTATTGATGCTGCATATCTTAGGAAGACTGGTATACAAATAATAGCCCCTCGTTTTACGGTAGGAAATGTAAAGCTCATTATGCAACATAAAAATAATTGGTGTGGAGCTGCTTCTGTACTTCAAACATTGTATGGGAGGGGGGCGCAGTCCACTATAAGTGGTTCAACAGATACCCTTAAACAAACTACTCTCTCAAACAATATGGGAAATCTTGTTAATGGTCCAACTACAGATGCACTTACTGCACAATTAAGAAGATATGATTGGGGCAATTGGGGCTATATACCTGCTAGTAGTAGTTTGACAAGTATAACTTTTAAGTCCCAAATTGATGGCTCTTTTAATAGAGGTGGTCCAGTTATTTTCCAAACCAACCCATCAAAATTATCTTATTATGCTTCAAATCAAACAACAGGTCACTATATAGTTGGAGAGGGGCTATCAGGAGATACTGTAAAATTGGTGGATTGTAATTATCAGACAGCTTATTATGGTCGACACAATGAACCATCAGCCAATGTTCTTAATGCAATAAAAGGTAAGTATATGGTAGGTATTTTTTCGTGATAAATACCTACCATATCAAATTGTTACTTTTTAAGGATTGTAATTTACTTACTGCTATATTGTTTTGTTTGAGCCTTTCTTTATCATCTTGTCAGACTAATCAAATGGACAATGAATCTCATTACTACTTGCAAGGAAACCCAATTGAACTTTCTATTGAGCAGCTTGGTAAAGTTGAATACCTTTTAGCGGGTTTAGCAAATAGTGATATACATTATAATTTCGACAATATAAATGAAATTGCACCACAAAATTTATTTGCTTATTTTAATTCAGTTTCCATGCATCTCTTTACATTGGAGGATCTGAGATATAATAATGACACACTTAGTGGTTGGATGGATGAAGAACAAGTACGCAAAATATTATTAAATGATTTTGGGGTAGATAAAATTCCTTTTTCAGTTATAAATGATAGCGAATTTGCTATATCAACTAAATATGGTGAACTTTCTAAAGGTTATGTTGAACTGGAAGTAACTGCAAAGGATAACCTTCTATTTGCAAGGGTAAAGTATGAATTTAGACCAGATAGACGTTCGGATGGAAGACCTGAACCCTATGATGAAATCATCTTTTACCAAACATTGGTGTATGTTCTTGAAATACAGTCTAATCAAAGTATCATTATTAAAAGTGGTCATGTTGTGCAATAATCATTTAACACATTTCTGCACTGCTCCACACTAACACGTGAGTCAGACGGTGTTTTTTATTTTGGTAAAGTAAAAAGTGATATCTATGTATAATATGGTTATAGATGTAAATTTATTAAATAGTTATAATTTTTTATTAATAAGAATTCCCTGCACACAAACCCCATTTATCTGGGCAGTTTATGTGCAGGGATTTATTTTATTAGTTGTAAAGCTTACCGACGATTTGCTGTCCATGGTAGAGCTATAGTGTTACCCTTACTTATGGAGTTAACCTTGTTTAGCCACTCCTGCTCGGAGTTTGCACGTGCAGATAGTACTGGATTAGTGGTTTTTACGCTGGAAAGGCACTGATTAACTACCCACCACTTATTATTAATTCCGGCACGGGCTAGGTCATCCTTTAGCCTGCTTGCCTCAAACACTGGTGTAGCCTCAGGCAGTGTAACAATTATTACCTCAGTTTGGTTAGCATCACGCAGTCGTGGTAGTAAGCGTTGTACTGATATAGGAATAATTCCCTTGGTACGTTCCACCTCTTTATGGTAGCTTTGGGTAGAATCCAGCAGCAATAATGTGTGTCCTGTTGGTGCGGTATCAATAATAACTACTTCATTTTCAGCTTTATCCACAATCTCAGCAAATGCACGGAAAACGGCTATTTCTTGTGTACATGGGGAGCGTAAATCTTCCTCAATATATTCAATATCGGACTGTCCCATGGTTTTTCTTGCCTGTTCCAATACTTCTTCGGAATATTTTTTTAACTCTTCTTTCTCATCAATCTTACTTAGTGTAATATTTTCAGAGGCGGAAATAACATATTTAAGATGGTTTGCAGGGTCCGTTGATGTTAGGTGTACCTTTGTGCCTTTTTGGGCAAGGGCAAGGGCTAACATGGCAGCAATAGTTGTTTTACCAACGCCACCTTTACCCATTGTGAATATTACCTTTTTGTTTGAAGTGTAAATATCCTCAATTAAGTCGGTTATTGGTTTAGTTGTTGCTACTTCAGCTTCGGATGGGTTTGTGCTTGGTTTATCACTAGTAAAAAAAGCGCGAATATTATCAAGACCAAGAATGTTATATGAACGAAGTGGAAGTGTATATACTTCAAGCTCCTTTAGTTTTTCGGGTATTCCTGCAAGGGCTGCTTGTTGTTTGGCGAAAATTTCGTTAGAAATCTCGTCGGTTGCACTGCCCAACACCCCATTAATAATAAGCATTTGGTTGTTAATGTCAAGCTGTTTTAGTTCATCACTGGAACGCTGCGCCTCCAAAAGTGGTGTAGCCTCAGCCCGTGATACTAGGATTAGGGTAGTCTTTTTACCATCGGCAAGGTTGGCAACAACATCCTTATACATCTCTTTTTTATCCTCTAGCCCTGCCAGCTGACCTAGACAAGATGCACCATGGGTACTTTCACTAATAAAGCTGCTCCATGCGCTTGGTAGCTGTAGCATACGAATTGTATGACCTGTAGGTGCTGTATCAAAGATAATGTGGTCATAATAGTTTTCAGTTTCAATATCAGTAATAAAGTGTGAAAACTGGTCAAATGCAGCAATTTCAACGGTGCATGAACCTGAAAGTTGCTCCTCCATATTAACAATTACACTATCAGGAAGTTTGCCACGGTATGATCCCTCTACGGATTCTTTGTAAGCCTTTGCAGCCTCCACTGGGTGCAGGTTAGCTACAAAAAGCCCTGGTACTCCTGCAATCTCTACAGCTTTGCCATCCAACTTCGTATTAAATACGTCCTGTAGGTTGGAGGCTGGGTCGGTGCTAATCAGCATTACTTTTTTGCCTGCATCTGCCAAATTTACTGCAAATGCACAAGCGGTTGAAGTCTTGCCAACGCCACCTTTACCTGTAAAAAAAAGGTATTTTGTAAGTTTTGAACTATCCAATTTAAACTCTGTAAACATCATTAATCACTCCTAAATCTATTCTCTTGTTTGTATGTATGTACGGTACTGGGGAGGGGGTGTAAGTGCAGTACAAGGGGGCAACCCCTTGACCAGTTATGTGCGGTATTGGAAGCAGTATTTTGCAGTTTAGCAACAACCACCCTCGCCACAACAGCATGAACCCGCTGATTTTTCTTCTACTTTTTCCTCGGTCTTAACTTCCACCTTAACACCTGCATACTTCTCAAATTCTTCATTAGTTAGGTGGGACTTTGTCTTTACCACTTGACCATCCACCAATGTAACAGGAAGAACCTCAGCACCCTCTTTTTGAAGGATTGCATTAATAACGCTATTTGTGATGAAGTCCTGTGGTTCGCTGGATAGGTTATGGCGTGTTACATCAATCTTTTTTTCTTTTAGTGCGTTTACAACGGTTGCCACACGCATTAGCTCTGGGTCAATGCTAGGTGCACAAATACCTGTTGAACAACACATTGCTGGGTCATAGATATCAATTTTTTTCATTATAAATTACCTCTTTCTTTAATTAGGGTTAGTTTGGTACTATGGGACTGGGTGTAGTGCCTAGGTGAACTTGAAGTGACTAATCTTGGGGGCAGGTTAGCGGTGGTTCTCCACTACTTTCGGTTAACTTTGAACAGTTAATCTCTTGCAGTACCTCCATTAGTTGGTTGGTTTGATGTGTGTTCAGTGTGTACCACATCCATGCACCCTGCCGACGTCCAGTTACCAGTCCGCTTTCCATCAGTATTTTCATATGGTAGGAAAGTGTTGGCTGGATTATTTTAAACTGTTCCAGAATGCTACAAGCGCACAGTTCCACACCGCACAGCATGTTTAAAATTCTAAGCCTAGTTTCGTCCGACAGGCACTTGAATAGCAGTGCATAATCTGCAAAGGACTCGCTCATAAGCATTGCTCCTTTTTAAATTCTTACGTTTACTTTTCCAATATAGATGTTTATCTATATTGCTATTATATGCTGGATATAGATAAATGTCAATACGTTTTATAAAATTTCTAAAATTAATTTCTAGCAGGGTGAAAATGCCTTGTTGCTGCCGATTTAGCAACACACTAAAGATTATCACCATAGATTTTTGCAAAAAAATAGAGGTTATAATATATAAAATATATTATAACCTCCAGATTGAATTTTACTCTTTACCAATCTTGAATATAAACCTTAATAAACCTGCCAATATCTTTGGACTTTTTATAACTACGATTTTCATGGTGGACTGCCTCCCTAAGCTAAGATTTTTATGTACTGCTTTGCTACAATTGTACAAATATATGTAATCCAATTCTCCAATTAAAAGCTGTACACGTTTTTTGAAAATGGGTCAAGCTGTGCCAGTTAGTGCGGCAAACCCACACTAAGATAGTATTTATTATGTATGTAAGGGCTTAACCCTGCGCCACAGGTTGCGGCGTATTAAAATTCAATGGGTTTCAACTGCATACTAGTGTAAAATATGGTGCAAAATGAATCATCAACAGCTAACATGATTGGCTTAAAACAAGCACGATTAGTGCGATTGCTGAACAAATTAGCACAAATTTAAAGGATAAAAGCAGGCACGCCGCTATACCCATTGCAAATGCACACAAGAAAAGTGAGAATCCTAGTCACCTATTTGGTGGTCGCCGACGATACAAAAGCTACCCTCTCCTTTACCCCGAAAAACTGTTATATTACTTAGTTTCTTGTAACAGTTTAGTATTATCCATCTATTAAAGTATGGGTATACTCCATTATACTCATTTTCCATGCAATTTGTTAACTGGCAAGTGGGCAAAAGGTAGGAAGGTAAAAAAATATAAAAAACATTGGTAAATAAACATGAATAAATTTGTATCTTTGGGTGCAAAATAGTACCAAGGCACACAGATGCTTTTCCTGTATGTGGGGAAGTGTAGGATGTGATATACATTGCTAGTTAGGCAGCAGCCAACTGCTGGTAAATGTGTGAAACTTGGCTGTAATGATAACCGGAGGTGCATAAAAAGAAATGAGTATTGAGAAAAAAGGTGAGTCTAAAATATTGACGTTCCTAAGTGGTAAGGGCTTTTATGCTGTATTGGCACTGTGCCTAGTGGGAGCGGCAGGGGCTGCTTTTATTGCGGCGGAACAAACAATTACATCAATCGAGGACCAAAACAAAGCCCTAGTAGGGCAAAATAACATTCCAGAAGGAGGAAGCAGTAGTTGGACTTTTCAGGAGCTAGAACCCGTTCAGCAAACTTTACCCGACGTGCCAAAGGCGACGGAACCAGTAGATGGCTCATTACCTGTATCCAAGCCATCATCATCTGCACCATCATCTTCCGCACCATCAAAAGAATCCAGCGAATCCGAAGATTTGCCAGGGGTGCAAACATTGGTTTATATCTTGCCGGTATCTGGGGAGATAATCACTCCTTATTCTAACGGTGAGCTGGTAAAGAATGAAACGCTGAAGGTTTGGCGTACACATGATGCCATTGACATTGCTACAAGCGAGGGTACGAACGTGCTTGCTGCTGGTGACGGAATAGTGTCCCGTGTGTATACTGATGCACTGTGGGGTACAGTTGTGGAGATTGAACACTCAGACAGTGTTGTAAGCATCTACTGTGGACTGGCAGAGGACACAAAGTTAAAAGTTGGCGACAAGATAAAGCTAAAACAGACCATAGGTACAATTGACATTATTCCAGCGGAGCAGGAGCTTCCAGCACACCTACACTTTGCCATGAAGAAGAATGGTAAATTCATTGACCCAATGTCACTAATTAAAACATCATAAAAAAACAAACTGCGGGTGTGTTATGGCTTATCATAACACGCCCGCAAGCTATTTCTAAAACTTCATAAGAGCGGTATGCTTAAATAACTTTACAGTTTGAAGACTAGCCAAAACCATAAAAATGACTTATAATATATCTATTGCTATAATATTAGTGAAAGCTTGCAGTTTACAGTGCATTATAATGTCCTTGAAAGGTGGTGCCATGTGAAAAAGATTTGGACCAACATTCGTCCCCAGTGGTGGAGCCAGCACAAGCCAATTAGCCTTCCTACCGCTACCCTTGCCGCACTGGGTGTTAATGCTGTGGCAACACTTGGCAGCCGGCTTGTCCAGTATATATGTGCATACTTTGGCTACACTGCATACTACCCCATGCCCAGTGAGTCTACAGAACGATTTACATTTACGTTGTTTTTTTCTATTGTGGTTCTTGTACTTTTGGAGGAGTTCATTTTCCGAATGATGCTGGTGCCTATGGTTTCACATATTAATATTTTTTTTGGGGTAGGTTTCCCTGCACTAATATTTGCTTGTCTGCATGCTTTTCCACTGGGGTTTACTATGGCGCTCATATGTGGGGTAGGTTATGGGATAATTTATTATAAAAGTGGCAGTATATTACCCTGCATCATTGCGCATTTGTTAAATAATTTGTGGGTTTATTTTAGTGTAATATATTTAAGTAGGTAGTTTGATTAAGGCTACTGGGGAGGGATAATGTGGAAAATCAGGATGAAATATTTATGCGGGAAGCACTAGCGGAGGCCATATTGGCATATGAGCTAGGTGAGGTACCTGTTGGTGCGGTGGTAGTACATAAGGATAAAATTATTGCACATGGGCACAACCTGCGTGTAAGCCAAAACTGTGCAACTGCCCACGCGGAGGTTATTGCCATTAATGCTGCATGTGAGGTGCTTGGTAGCTGGAGGCTGCATGAGTGTACACTATATGTAACCTTGGAGCCATGTGCAATGTGTGCTGGTGCAATAATTAACGCACGACTGGGGCGGTTGGTGTATGGTGCAGTGGATAAAAAAGGAGGATGTGTGGGTTCCTTAATCCATCTTTTTGAAATTGGACTGAACCATCGACCCACTTTAACTTTGGGTATATTAAAAAAAGAGTGTGGAGAAGTTTTAACCAATTTCTTTGCAAATCTAATATAAATAGAAATTAGCCTAGCAAAAATCAAAAGTTTTTGCTAGGCTAATGTTAAAAACTTGGTGGAAAGTGTGGAAAGACATAGGGAAAACACGCACTGGCAAAACAAACTGACAGTGTGGACAAATTCCACCATAAAATCTACTGGGAGTAAATTAAAATTCGATATAAATGATTAATCTACCATATTGTTAATCTTATGTAAAAATGTGGTGCTGTCACCATTGTTTTATACTTTGGTTGAAAACTTCACAGCTTTTTTTATTATTGAAAGGTAATTGCAATTTTACGGGGGCAACACTCTGGGGAATATACAAATTCATCCACCCGTGGGCCACTAATGAAGTACCGAAGGGCACTGGGGGTATACTGTGCATCAAATGCAGATACTATAATTAGCTTAATCTTCATCTTTTCAGGTATAATGCTCTTTATATATACACTTGCCTGTTGCCCCGCCACAACACCTTCCATAGGTTCCGCCAGCCCCGCTAAGTTTGGTGCTAGCTCCACAAATATACCATAGCTTTCCACCGAACGCACTATACCTGCAACAGTATCCCCCGGACTAAAGTATGCTGCATTTTGTTCCCAACTACCCAGCAGCTCCTTTAAGGATAGGCAGATTCTACTCTGAACATCCCGACCTGCAACAATTGCCTTAATCTTCATTCCCGGGAAGATTCGGTTTGCAGGGTGTGCAATCCTGGAAATTGATATAGCGTCAATAGGTAGTAGTGCACTAATTCCGCATGCAATGTCACAAAAAGCACCAAACTGTTCAAGGTGTGTTACCGTTGCATCAATAATCTGCCCAGGTAATATCTGGTCAATATAATCACACTGTGCCAGCTGTTGCACCTCCAGCCTTGTACATACTGGACATAGGGAACCATCCTGCCACTGTGTTATACGGCTTATTTTAAATGATACGGGCTTGTTTACACGGGAAATAATTGCTACATCACGTGTTGCACCCTCCTTAATTCCTATTGCTGCATGTTCTCGTGGAATAACACCCTTAATGCCACCTAGGTCAATTATCAGGTTGTGTTCACGGTCACACATAACTACAATTGCCTCTAAAATAGTGCCCTCCTCCATGCATTTGCGTAGCATACTCCCACTGGAGATATTAAGTCGGTTTTCCTTGGTTAAAATCAAGCTGCCCTCTGGTTTAAACATATCTACCACCTAAACTGCCTCCCTTTTCACTTTATCCATCTAATTTTTTAAAATATTCTACTAACATCAAAACGAACAATGTTTACATACCCCTTGGAACTACTATCTATCCACTAATTTGCCATGTGGTTGGGGACACATAAACCACTTCATACTGTACAGTATATTAAAGCCATCCACTTAATATACTAAAATTTTTACATATAGGTGTTATGGTATAAAAATAATATGGTGGGAGTGTATATAATAGAATATCTTGTGGACTAAATTCATTTGTTATGTAGTTATTATGGTTTAGATTGGTGGGTATTATGGAAATTTTGTGCATAGTTATAAAAAGGCATTGGACTTTTTGCCTTCTCATGGTATAATTATAATATAGAAAATAGAATTTTATTTAGGGATAATGTTGAATATAGGAGGTAATTTTCTAATGCAAATTTTGAAGGAACCCCTTAATGACAGATTTTATGAATTGGTATCAAGTTCGTATAGTTCAATAAAACTCTGCTCTCCATTTGTTAAATTTACCACTGTGGAGAAATTGTATAAATATAAAAATCCTAAATGTAGTGTTGATTTAATAACTAATATTAATCTTATGAATTTTTATAGAAACTCTTCAGATATATCTGCGATGAAATTAATTAAAGAAAATTATGGACAAATATTTAACTTCCAAAGATTACATGCTAAATTTTATATTTTTGATAACAATTGTGCTATTATTTCATCTGCAAATCTTACACCTTCTGGATTAAACACAAATTTTGAATATGGAGTATTTATTGAAGAAGAGAGCTTAGTTAAACAAATTTGCAACGACTTTAATCGGATATGCCACGATTGTTCTGTTGGCAAAATTGAAACCAAACATACAAAAGAAATTGAAATATTACTTAATTCAGTACCTACCCACGAAAAAACTCAATTACCAAAATTAGTGTTAAACTATGATGAAAACCCTGACGAAATAATTGATAATAGTCTATTTGATATTTCAAGCAAGCTTACTGGTTGGACAAAATCTGTTTTTTTAGTATTATCAATGATTAAACCATCAATATTTACCACACATGATTTTATGGTGTTTGCACCTGTTTTAAAGCGTCAATATCCACAAAATAATAATATAGATGCAAAAATTAGACAACAATTACAAGAACTTAGAGATTTAGGTTTAATAAAATTTGAAGGAAATGGAGTCTATCGGAAATTATGGAAATAAACTGTTAGTAAAATTAGGATTGCCAGTGCCTAATATAGGACAAGATTAATTAATATCATATGTAGGCAAAATATTTTCTTGTAAAAACCCCTTGATTTTTTTGTATTATCGTGGCATAATAATATATTATACTAGTTTTAGTGAATTTCTATTTTAGGTTGAGGGCTAACTTTGGACAACCCTGCAACCATATTTGTGGCTTATCTAGTTTAATCTGTGGGTATTTTGTTAGATTTTTTTAAATTTAATAAAGTACAAGTGAAGGTACGTTTAGTACCATTTTTTAATTAAGGAAGGTATTTAGGATGAAAGAAATGATTTTAGTTTTAGACTTTGGAGGTACTCATTCACAAACATTGGCAAAGAGTATTCGTAAACATGGTGTGTACTGCCAAGTAGAACCCGCAACTATTAGTGTGGAAAAGCTACGTGAGCTTAACCCTTGTGGTGCTATTTTTTCGGGTATGAACAACAAAATATCCTTTGATGCTAAATTAGACATGTTGCGTGGTGTTGTAAGCTTGGGTGTGCCTGTTTTGGGTCTTGGCTCCTTTGCGCAACAGCTTATCTTGGGTCTAGCCAGCGGAAGCACCAGCCCAGAACTGCCTGCATATGACAGCACCATTACCGCAATAGTATCACCTGACAGTGTGCTACTAAGTGGTGTACCTAGCCAGATTACTGCCATGGTTGATGGTGAACTAGTAATTGGTAGCCTACCTAGTGGATACATTAGCACCGCACGTACCAGTGAAACTGCACACCTATGCATGGAAAATGGTGTTAACAATATATACAGCATTGCCATTAGCCCTAACCTTGCCAACACACCAAATGGCGAAAATATACTACACAACTTCCTATTTACAATATGTGGTGCTAAGGGTGACGGGTCCATGTCCGACTTTGCACAGGAACAGATTGAAGGGCTAAAAACACAAATTGGTGATGGCAAGGTACTTCTTGCACTTTCTGGTGGTGTGGATTCTTCTGTAGTTGCAGCACTACTTTCCAAGGCAGTAGGTAACCAGCTTACTTGTATCTTTGTTGACCATGGTCTAATGCGTAAAAATGAACCTGATGAAGTAGAGGCAGCCTTTAAAGATAGTGGTATGACCTTTATCCGTGTTAATGCTGAGTCACGTTTTCTTGCCCGTTTGGCTGGAATTACTGACCCTGAAACTAAACGTAAAACAATTGGTGAAGAATTTATCCGAGTATTTGAGGAAGCAGCCCAAAAAATTGGCAAGGTTGATTTTCTTGCACAAGGAACAATCTACCCTGATATTTTAGAGTCTGGCATTGGTGATGCAGCTGTTGTAAAAAGTCACCATAATGTTGGAGGACTACCTGACAAGGTGGACTTCAAGGCACTTGTAGAGCCTGTTAAACTACTCTTCAAGGATGAAGATAGGCAGTTAGGTCTTGTTCTAGGGCTACCTAGTGAGCTTGTATGGCGTCAACCATTCCCAAGGCTCTGGACTAGGTGTTCGTGTAATTGGTGAGCTTACAAAGGCACGCCTAGACATTCTTCGTGATGCTGACCTAATTTTCAGGAGCGAGATTGCAGCAGCAGGACGGGACACCACAATCAACCAGTACTTTGCAATACTAACCGAGGGACGTTCTGTAGGCGTTACCAACCATCAGCGTACCTATGGTTACACCGTGGCACTGCGTGCAATACAAACAGGTGACTATATGACTGCTAAGTTTGCACACATTCCATTCGAGCTACTGGAAAAATGCAGCAGCCTTATTATTAAGGAGTGTCCACAAATTAGCCGCGTAGTCTACGACATTACCAGCAAACCACCAGCAACGATAGAGTGGGAGTAAGATAAATCCTGCACCTCATAAACAAAGAGCTAACTGATTTTGAGTAATCAGTTAGCTCTTTGTTATATTTTATTCAACCTTAAAAAAGTACTGACCTATATTTCTTTTCCGTTTTCTCTACGCCATATTACGTATTCTTCAACATCTGATTCAACTAGTTTCAAACATGCTGTGAGGACAAGTGCATCATCTGCAAACCCTAAAGCAGGTATAATGTCAGGAATAAGGTCTATTGGAGATACAAAGTAGATTAAGGCACTGGCAATTGCAACTACCGAGCCTATGGGTATGTCTGTAAATTCTTTTTTAGCATAGCTTTTTATTAAAGAGACTAAGATAGGAACGCTTGCCAATACACCTCCTGCAACAGGAATCACTCTCAACTTTTTTTCAAGTCTTTGCAAAAATCTTTCTAATACATCCTCATCTCTTAACAGTTCTTCTGCTTGAACATATCCTTTTTCTAATTCTTGTTGTGCAATTTTCTCATCAATACATTTTTCCATGTTTTCACTCCTAGCTTATTTTTCAATAAATGATATGTAATTCTTGCGACTGTAAATTACTAAGTTTCCTTAAATTATTCTATTAATGCATCGCTCATGCTCTGGAATGAAATTTTGTTCACTGACCAGTATTGTCAAAATTAGTATAATTACGTTTGCAATTATTGTATTTGTCTTTATTCACCATTATACACCAAAATAAGACAAAACGCAATACATATAATTAATATTTACACATAAACCACCATGGAATATTGAGACTTTTTTATGTTCACCTACTTTTCATCTTCCTTTTGCTCTAACTCAATTATCCTGAACCTCTGCCCCTCACCAGAAAGATACATTTCCTCCACTTGCTTTTGTATACTTTGTAGCTCATTTATAATGTCCGTAATCTTATTAAACAAAATGTAGTACATCTTTTTATAGTTCTCCATTAACTTTACCTCCCTTTGACACTTAGTGAATGTCATTTATCTTTTCATTTTACCATATACTAATAACATTGACAAGTACTAAATGTCATTATGGAGGTAAAAATGTATAAAAAAAAAAATCAGGATGGCTCACTAAATATTTGTGGCATTAAAATAAAAGCTCTGCGACAAGCATTAACTCCCGCTGTTTCCCAAAGGCTTCTGGCTGACCAATTACAACTAAACGGAATTGATTTAGACAAAAATGCAATACAAAAGATTGAAAATGGTAAACGCTTTGTAACCGATATTGAAATTATTGCTTTTGCTAAGCTGTTTAACATTACAACTGATGAACTACTAAACCTATAATTTATATGTCCCTCACCCCTCTCCACCAGCCCATTTTAATGTACATTTGCTCATACCACCCCGCTACTATTATATACTACTTTATACTACTTTGCAATATTTTTGTGGATAAAGTGTTATTATAATTGTGGGGTGAAAAAATGAAACCATTAAAAGCAAAAGTTAGTATTACACTTGATTGCGAAATGATTGATAAGCTAAAATTATTGGCTGAAAAAGATGACCGTTCTTTTTCACAATATATAAATATTGTATTGAAAAATCATCTTGAACAAATTAACTCCCAAAATGCAAGCCATTAACTTCAATGTACATTTGCTCCTCACCCAACATAGGATAATACAGGCAGCAGTTTTCCACTTTTTTTATTGGAATGCTACCAAGTGCTAAATATCATTTGCAAGCCAGTATGCCTAATATACCAAAGGAGGAGTTAAAGATTCAAAATAATAACCTAAGACAATTCGGTAATATGTGTAACCCATGTAACTGTGATGACGAAAATTTCAGCCCATTCCATGTCCATGAACTGTGTGGCAGTGTAAGTGTGGAGTGCCCACAAAATCCCCATAACCACCGCTTTTGCGGAATACCAGATGAAGCAAATGGTGCAATAGGTGCAAATCATTACCACCGTATCCAGCTTAAAACCGACTTTTATACCAATCATTTTCACCTAATCTATGATACTACAGGCCCAGCAATCGACATTGGCAACGGTCACCATATACACAATCTAAATGGCGTAACAAGCAAGGATTTTAACCATGAGCATAGCTTTAGCATGGCAACAATGGTGCAAAACCCAATTGGCAGCTAAACCACTTAAATAGCTACCTTCAACCCCACATACATTATAAACCAAGATTGATACGAACATTTTTGTATCAATCTTGGTTTGCTTTCTTAAAATATTCATTTGTATTCATCACTGTTTTTAAGTATTATAGACAATCTTATATTTTAACTACACTTTGCTTTCCACAATAACCCGTTGACATTTATTGCACTTTTTTATATAATTATAAATAGACAAATTCAAACTATAACCTAACCTGTTTCAAAAAAATAATAGATTTGGAGTAATATAATATGAATAATGCAGACCATAACGAGCAATACATAGAACTAGCAATTGCAGCATTCGAGAATAAGGATTACCAAAAGGCACTAGATGCTTTTTTGAAAATAACTCCAGATTTTGAAAACTATAATATCGTAAAGTGTGAAATTATCGGAAACTACTTTAACTTAGGCAATTATGATGAAAGAATAAGACTTGCCAAACTAGAAACAACCCATAATGAGTGTTATAGCCCTATTGCTGCAACTCAAATGTGGTCACTTAATAATTTAAATCGGTTTGAGGAAGTAATTGACTTTGACAAAAACCGCAACTTTACTTTAGATGCTGATTCCTTGGAACACTACCTAAAAGCCATTCTCCATGCAGCCAAACAATTAAAACTAGATTCTGTAATTAATACTATTACCAATGAACTCATATCCAACAATATAACCGTTGATAGCAGTAAAACCATATATGTTGCTGATTATTTCCACACAAAAGCAGGGCTAACTGATTTACGCCTTCAGTTAGCCCTGCTTTTATTCATACCATGCTAATTATTTCACTCAATATTTTCCACTATAAGCCTTAGCCTGTAAAAAAACTGTAACCATTCAGGTTGGCTCTCAACCTCTAACGGAATTTCCTGTAACCGTCTTTTTCCCACACGTTTATCCATGATGGCAAAAAGTCGTACTACTGTGTCCAGTGATTGTAGGCTTTCTTCAATGCTATTATTGTGGTATATGTGGAACGCCTCATAAAAGCCATATTGGTCAAATCCACCTAAATCTTTTGTTTGCAGGTGAATTTTATCCCAATATTCATACCAGCTCAATTTTCCACCTTTATATGGAGGGGCTTGTTTGCGTGCTATTAATCTTTTATCTTCCCATTCAAAAAAGCAGGATTTAAATATTTCTTCCCCACTAATCCTTATGGATACTCGACCCTGTTCATCATGGGAATTTCGGTACCTAGTAGCAAAGTATTGTACTCTACCTTTTAGTAAATGGCATATATTATCTTGCTCTAATATTTTACGCATTCCACTCCAAGAAATCCCCATTGAACAGCCCCCTTATATAGATATAGCCTTTAAGCAGCCCTTTTACCCTAACTCAGTCCTCATCCTCACCGAACCAGTGACCATGCATC
>JAGWCC010001701.1:0-16850 GCA_022651775.1 Drusus annulatus | reverse complement strand
TTCTGTATTTCGATATTATTAAGGCAATAATATCTGTCCCTCCCGAACTTCCTCCACTGTTAAAACTGATCCCAATGCCCGCTCCAGCAAAGATACCAGCCATAATTGCACAAATCAATTCACTGTTATCTTTATTTAAACTTTGAATCAATTCAACTGGTATTACTTTGGGAATTATTAAAAATAAAGCTGAATTAAGGGCTATTGCATAAATGGTTTTAGCACCAAATTTACTCCCTAATATCTTAAATCCGATCGCCAAAAGCACCGCATTAATTACCAAGTATACTCCTGATATTGATGCATCTACGGCATAATTAGCTAAGGCTGCAATACCTGTAACACCCCCTCCTGTAATTTGCTTAGGAAGCATGAATAATACCCAGGCACAAACATATAAAGTGAGCCCAAATGTAATCGATAAATAGTCCTTTATCAGCGGTATGACTTTGTTTTTTCTTTCCACTTATTCAATTTTTTAAGAAAGCAAAGTTATGAATTAATTGTGAATTATGAATTGTGACTATCGAATTTATGTTTTTTTAATATGTATGCGAAACGAGGTATACAAGTTACTGCACTAGTAAATAGTTCTAATTTATGCGGCAGGTAACTAAGAAATGACTAAATAATATTCGCAGTGAGAATCTTGATATTTACAGCGAGAATTTTAACAAAATCACTGTGGATATTAACCGATATGAAAACAAAATAAAAACAGATAGCGTATGCGTTCAAATGAACCAGTTGATATCTGGACACGGAACAATTGTTTCGTGATCAGTGTATTTTATATCAGCCTATTACGTTTTAATTTAATGGCGCTTTTGCTACATAACAGCCCAACTGTTATGTAGTATAATTTCTAATTAATTAGGTTTGGTCTTAAAATTGTAATTATCTTTGTAGTAGCATAGCATGTTTGCATACATTAATTTTGACTGTTCATTTAATTGAGGTTTATTATGAAAGTTTACAATCAAAGAAATCAATTTGGATTTCTATTTTTTTCTTTTTACGCCTATCTATTATTGGGTACCACCTTATCGGCTCAAACACAATGGCCTTTGGTGCTCGAAAATGGCACGATGAAAGTTACCATTTATAAACCCGAGGTAGAAAACAGTGATCAAACTACACTCGGTTTTAGATCAGCTATTTCAATTAATCAACCAAAAAATGCAGAGCCTGTGTTTGCATCTATGTGGGTGGATGCACGAATTAGTAAAAATCAACAAACTGTTACCATTAATTCGGCGAAAGTCAACGAAATACGTTTTCCTGATGGTGTCAATTTTAGTAACGAGAGTGATATTTCGCTCTTTGTGGATCAACAGTTGAGTGCCAAAAGACCTGTGTTATCGGTTAACGACCTTGTGAGTGCCACATCAACCAACTCGCAATTAGAGGGGGGGAGCGAGTTTCCGCTGATATTGTATAGCAATAAACCTGCTGTATTGGTAAATATTGATGGGGAACCTATTTTAGAGACGACAGAAAGTAAAGGAATCGAAATAGTGACCAACACGCCTTTTTTGATTTTGAAATCAGGCGGTACGTTTTATTTGAGCAACGGTATGTTATGGTATCAAACCACCAATTTAAAATCGAAACCATGGACACCCCTCAATAAAGCACCCAATAATGTACAAACGTTGGCTACAAAGCTGATGGACAAAACAGATGATGATTTTGATGAGTTTGATAAAAATGGTTTCTTGGACGTGATCACAACGTATGAACCTACAGAACTGATTCAAACAGATGGTTCGCCCAGTTTCAAACCTGTTGGTGCCACTAGTTTACTATATGTCGAAAACAGTAACGATCAGATTTTGTTAGATATTAAATCGCAAATGTATTACACTTTATTGTCGGGAAGATGGTTTAGTTCACGTAAATTAGAGTCGGGATGGCAGTATGTTGCAGCCAATCAGCTACCTGTCGACTTTGCTTCTATTCCCGAAGGCAATGTAAAAGATGTTGTTTTGGTAAGTGTGCCAGGCACTTTGGCAGCAAAGAATGCTGTGCGCGATGCACAAATTCCGCAAACAGCACAAATTGATAGAAATACAGCGTCCACTTCGGTAACTTATGATGGGGATCCTATTTTTGAACCCATTTCGGGTACCGATCTGCAATACGCTTCAAACAGTTCAAATACAGTCATCATGGAGCGTAATAATTACTATATAGTAGATAATGGTGTTTGGTTTGTGGGAAATTCGCGCAATGGCCCTTGGCGGGTAAGCGACAGACGTCCGGTACAGGTAGTCAATATTCCACCAGCTTGCCCAGTTTACAATGTCCGGTATGTAGAAATTTACGAAACCACTCCGCAATATGTGTATGTGGGATACACAAACGGTTATTTATCTAGTTATGTGATGCATAACACCGTTGTATATGGAACAGCATATCATTATCGACCTTGGCGAGGACGTCATTACTATCCTCGTCCTTGTACATGGGGGTACGGAATGAGTTATAATCCATGGAATGGTTGGTCGGTAAACTTCAATTATGGCATGGGTAGTCCACATGGGTGGTTGGCTTACCATCGACCTGTACGCCATCAAGGTTGGTGGGGACCCCCTGTATACCGTCCTCCATACTGCGTGCCTTACACTCATTATTATGGAACCCGAAGGGCTCAAGTACAACCAAGATACGCTAGTAATTCGCGCTATACTTCAAGTCGGAATTCATACAATACGCGAAATGTGTATCAAACCAGCTCGCGTATAAACAATACCCGTGGCAGTATTCGTCCCACAAACACACAATCGTTTACACGAGATGAAACCCGTAATAATTCGAGAAATAGTTATACTTCGTATAGTAGTAATGCCCGACCAGATAATTTGCGTCCGTCATCACGACCCAGTACATCGCAACCGTCATCACGACCAAATTCATCTAGTAATTTGCGACCCAGTACATCGCAACCGTCATCACGACCAAATTCATCTGGTAATTCGCGACCAAGTACTTCACAGCCGTCATCGCGACCAAGTACTTCACAACCGTCATCGCGACCAAGTACTTCACAGCCGTCATCGCGACCAAGTACATCGCAACCGTCATCACGACCCAGTACTTCACAACCGTCATCGCGACCAAGTACATCACAGCCGTCATCGCGACCAAGTACATCGCAACCATCGGCTCGACCCAGTACTTCACAACCGTCATCGCGACCAAGTACTTCACAGCCGTCATCGCGACCAAGTACTTCACAACCGTCATCGCGACCCAGTACATCACAGCCGTCATCGCGACCAAGTACATCACAGCCGTCATCGCGACCAAGTACATCGCAACCATCGGCACGACCCAGTACTTCACAGCCGTCATCGCGCCCAAGTACATCACAGCCGTCGGCTCGACCCAGTACTTCACAACCATCGGCTCGACCAAGTACATCACAGCCGTCATCGCGATCAAGTTCATCACGAACTTCGGAACCAGCTCGTTCTACTCGATAAGTGAGCAATGAAGACATAAAAAAAGCAGGATTACTCGTTTTCGAGTAATCCTGCTTTTTTTATGTCTTTCCCTTGGACTAACTTTGTAGGATAATGGTCGGTAATGGCTTGCCGAATAATGTTGTTTTTTTAGGAAAAGCATTCCACAGAAATCCACTTATGGCTAATTTCTTGACTTACATCTTCGCTAATGCGAAAAAAGGATTAATTAAACCGCTCCGATTGTTTAATTAATTGATAATTATCTGAGTTCAAAATTATTTACCAATCGGGTGGTCTCATTATTTACATTTGGATCAAATAGTTCCCCAATAAATACCGCCACAACTTCAATTTTTCCTATTATATGCTGATTAAAATCGTCCAATTCGGTGGCTGGGACCCATAGTTCATTATGAATAGCTCCGCCTACGTTTTGGATAGCATATTTTTGCAGGAAACTAACAGGCAAATCAAATTTGGTAACAATGCCACAGTATCCCGAAAATTGGTCATTTGTATTCCACTGATTGGCGATTTGATCAGCATACACTTGATTCAAAACCAGGGTAAAATATAGGTTGCCATTCTAACCGGGGCGGAAACCGTTTGAACTTAGCATCTATTATTAATTGAAACTCGGTGAGTCCTATGGGTCGATATAGTGTTTTCATTTTTTCGTTTAATTTATTATAAAATCAAACATCTTGTTGGATGTAATTCGTTATTTCTTCAACAAGAGGTGTTAATTTTTTTGATTTTTGCATTCAAAATATCAATGTATTTGAATTTTTACAGTGAATAATAGTCTTGCATTCCGTCAAATAAGTATCTACCCATTTGGAGCAACGTAGCAATGTCATAATTTTTTTAGTGTCTTTTATATTCTTTCAATTCATTGTTACTCACATTGTCCAGTATTAATTAGAAGGGTATTAACCATAAGCATAGTAAAAATCATCGTAAACAGACTTGAAATATTCTAGGTAATTGTAACGAACAATAAATTGCAGTTTAGTTTTGAATCATGGTAAGCTTTCAATATCCATTTATTTTGTTCGCAAATAAAAATATCAATCTCGCCAAGAATAATAACGATCGCATTGCATCCCAACCATGGCGTATTGGTAAGATTTATCAAAAACAGGAACGGTAAATGTGTACGGTAACTTAGCTAATATCGGCTGCCTACTTGCATTCCCTCTGCTACTTACTTTTTTATTTACTGAAACCCAGCGCCCAACTAGCAATACTAACAGCCAAAGTTTGATTTAGAAATCTGTAAATGGAATCTGTTCTGCCAACTTGACTAAATAGATGTGTACAATTAAACAGCACAACAAATATGACTAGTGAAATTTGATTTTTCATTAAAAGTGAAAAGTATCGCGTTCATCATAAGCATATTTGAAATGTTCAGGACAATCGTAACGAACAATCAGATTCGGTCGAACTTCTGAATCATGGTAAGCTTTTAATACCCAAGTATTTTGTTCGCGTACAAATAAAAAAATCAAGCTTATATCTCCTCGACTATACGAATAACGCTCTCTTCGCATTCCAACCATAGCATATTTGTGAGATTTATCAAAAACTGGGACTGTAAATGTGTATGATAAATAACCGAATCTCTGTTCACTTTTACTTGTAGATGCCCAACGTCCCACTAATCTATTTAGATCCCATGCTTCAATTGAAGGTTGAAGCGTATCAGCATAAGCTTGAATTAATTCGCGAAATGCCTGATGGGGCATGATATCATTCATTGTATAAAACACAGGAAAACCCTTCAATGAATCTTCTGAAGTGATCAGCAGTGGGCAAGATACTTCTTTTCGCCTCTCTGCAGTCCACCAAGGCTTGTGCCACCAAGATTCGTAAGCTGCATTTTTAAAATACATTAAATAGAAATATTTGTCATTAAAGGGATCTCTATAAGGTTTGCTGGCTAAGTTTCTCATTATTTTTCCATTATGATGATCTCCATTATTTAACTTATTCAATGCAACACATGAAATTTCATTAAGGAAATTGTAAATACTATCTTCGTTAGGTGCCGAATAGGGTGTCAGCCCATAATTATAGATAGATAGATTAAGTCGCGCTTTTTTTGAATACTTCTGTTTTTGACAACAAACTTGCATTGAAAATAATAGACATAAAGCCCCCAAAAAGCATTTCGTAATTTTCATAATAAATCATTTACTAGGTTAATATTCTTTCAATTCATTGTTACTCACGTAGGCTTTCAATTCCCATTGTCCATTTATTCGGGTATAGAGAATGATTAACGGATCTACTGGAGTATAAAATTGATGTCTAACTTTATCTAAAACCATTAATGCATAATTATACTCTGCATCAAACACCGGAATACCTACTCGATATAAACTTCCGATTACAAGGGCTTCGGTTTCTATAAATTTAGCTCGCCATTTTTTACGATTCCTTCGTGTGGGCTTTCTTGATTTTTCGTATGCACGTTGCTCACTTGGAGTACGTGGAATATAACCTATTATTTTACCGCTAGTGGAGGGGGCATACGAGTTCCATTCTTCGATTAATAATGGTGGACCAACTATGTCGTCTATTTCATATAGAAAGCGTTCTGTTATCCAATAATTTGTAAGCGCATCATTGAAACACAACACATCATCAGCGACTCTGGAACAATCCCAATATGGAACTGCCGTTGAATTAATAGCCTCTTGCTCGGCTATTAGTTCTTTAAAAACCTTACACGGAATAATGCCTTCTGCTTTATAATGGAGCGAGTCGTGTTTGTTTTTTTTGTATACCGAATGGAATAACGCTTGTAAGTCAGCTTTTTCATTAGGTCTTCCTGTGATTTTAATTAACCCAACTTCAGAACATATTGTGTCCGACCCCCAACTAGCAATACTAACAGCCAAAGTTTGATTTAGAAATCTGTAAATGGAATCTGTTCTGCCAACTTGACTAAATAGATGTGTGCAGGTAAATAGTATAGTTAATACGGCTAACGCCATTTTGTTATTCATAATGATATATAATAATTATAATCTCTTTGATAAGTTGGACAATCATAACGAACGAAAAATCTTGAATCTAAAGGGGCATGATCATGATAAGCTTTTAATTTCCATTTATATTGCTCTCTTGCAAACAGAAAAATGAAATTTAAATTTCCTCTATGTATCGCCATCATAGCGAAATTGTATGATTTATCAAAAACTGGAACTGTAATTTGGTATGGACGACCAATGACTTTGGATGCACTTTGACTCAAAACTCTATAATTGAAATTACTGCTTACTGAAATCCAGTTACCTTTTAATTTGTTTGTATTCCATCCTTCAATCGAAGGTAGAAGGGTATCCGCATAGCCCAGAATTAATTCTCGGAAAGCTTTATGGGGCATAATGTCATTCATTGTATAAAAATACCCATTACATTCAGTAGAGTCTTCAGAAGTAATTAGTAAAGGACAAGCAGTTTCTTTTTTGCCAACATCATACCACCAAGGAAAGTAGGCCGCATCTACTAGCACCCGAAATTTAAAATATTCGCGATTAAAAGATAAAGCTCCCAAAAAGCATTTCGTAATTTTCATAATAAATCATTTACTAGGTTAATAACTGTAGCGTGTAAGGTGTATTTTTTGTGATTTTGTTTATTAATTGAAACTTGGTGAGTCCTATAGGTCGATAGTGTTTTCATTTTTCGTTTAATTTATTATCAAATCAAGCACAATGTTGTTGGATGTAATTCGTTATTTCTACAACAAGAGGAGCCTCCAAATAACAATGTCACCCCATTGGGATTTGCTAAACATTAGCAGACCCAGTGGGGTGATATTATATTATTGAATCAATTATCTGCGGATAACATCGTTTATATCCTATGTGTTCATCCCACCGCACACGTTAAGTACTTGACCACTTACATAAGCAGACATATCAGATGCTAGAAAAAGCACTACATTTGCCACGTCTTCAGTTGTACCTCCACGACGTAAAGGAATAGCATCAGTCCAAGATTTTCGAACTTCTTCGGATAATTGGGCTGTCATATCTGTAATGATAAAACCAGGAGCGATGGCATTACAACGAATATTACGAGATCCTAACTCTTGTGCTACAGATTTTGTTAAACCAATCATTCCTGCTTTAGATGCAGAATAGTTAGTCTGACCCGCATTACCACTTACACCCACAACCGAACTCATGTTAATGATTGAACCCGATTTTTGTTTCATCATCACCATGCTGACACATTTGGTGTAATTGAAAGCTGATTTTAGATTGACTTTTATCACTAGATCCCAATTTTCCTCACTCATTCGCATCAACAAACCGTCTTTAGTGATACCCGCATTATTGACTAAAACATCAATTCTACCAAAATCTTTCACAATTTGTTCTACCACAGTAACCGTTGTATTGTAATCGGAAGCATCGGCAACATACGATTTTGCTTGTACGCCTAAATCTGTAATTTCTTGAATCAATTTGCAGGTTGCTTCATTGTCGCTCAATTCTGTAAATGCTATATTTGCACCTTCTTGAGCCAATTTTAATGCTATAGCTCGCCCTATTCCACGTCCAGCACCTGTAACAAGGGCTGTTTTTCCAGTTAATAATTTCATTTATGTAATATATTTAGTTTAACAATCTTTACTGGTCATGCAAGTTTTTTGAATACCAATCACAAAAGTAATGAAAATAATGAAGAATGGTAAACGAAGAATGAATCTACTCCCACACCTATCTGGTCTTTGTAAATTGTATAAGGTGTAACAGGTTGATGTATAATGCACTGCGAATGACCCGGCGAGGTGACATGTTTATAGAATTGCGTAGCACTCGACAACACCAAAAATAAACACGAGTTGTCAAACGAAATACCGCCACAAACACAACATTGCATGTTTTTACTAATGCTACTGATAAGCAGTAAGCATTAATTAAACGATGTTATAAATGAAGTGCATTTGGGTTAAAGTCAATTAAACGATTTTTACCCACTGCATCAGCACGAGCCTCGAGTAATCTTTGTTGAACAAAAGGTGAGGCATGAAGGGTCGCCATACCTCAGTCTAGGGCACAAGCCCTAGGTTAGATAAGGTGATGTGATGTTTTCCTCTTCTTTTTTTCGAGAGGCCTCTCGAAAAAAAGAGGAGGGGATTGAAGGCGATTCATTTTAACCTAGGGCTTGCGCCCTAGGTTGAGGTATGTCTACCCTTCATACCGGGAAGATAGGTCTCCGAATACTGTTGAGGCATCAGCTTGAGTTCTCCGAAGATTTGGATTATCTAATGTATCTTGTTAATTCGCATTAATCACTATTTATACTTATCTTTACATTTCAATATGATCTAATTACGTGTCAGATAATTAAAATAAAAAAATATGGGCGCATATCATGCTTACGACATTAGAGGAATTTGGAATAAAGATTTTAACCGTGAAGACGTATATCGTATGGGCTTCTTTCTTCCGAGTTTGCTCCAAACAAACAGAATAGTAATTGGGCGCGATATGCGACTTTCGTCTCCCGAAATACACACGGCTTTAATTGACGGAATTTGTGACGCAGGTGCCGATGTGCATGATTTAGGCTTAACCACAACTCCAATGGTGTATTTTGCAACAGCGCAACATGGATTTGAAGGATCAGTACAAATTACAGCATCTCATAATTCCAAAGAATATAACGGTCTTAAGGTTTCGGCAAAAAGCGCTATGCCCATCGGATATGATAATGGATTAAAAGAATTGGAGCAGTTGGTGCTTTCAGGGACAGTTGTTGTTGCCGAAAAAAGGGGGGCGTGTTATCCTTTAGATATCCGACAAGAGTATATTGATTTTCAACTTCAATACAAAAAAAGTTATGCCAATCTAAAAATTTCGATGGATTTGTCCAATGGAATGGCAGCCTTGCTGATTAAAGATATATTGGCTGACGAATCGCACATATCCTATTTATACGACACTATGGATGGAAATTTTCCCAATCACGAACCCAATCCTCTGGTGCAAGCAAATGTAGTTGATCTTAAAAAAATGGTGATTGAAAATGCTTGTGATGTTGGTGTAATATATGATGGCGATGCCGATCGGGTAATGTTTGTTGACGAAAAGGGGCAATTTATATCTCCAGATTTAATGATTGCTGTTTTAGGTCTGCATTTTTGCAAAAACAAAGATCCCAAATCAACAAAAGTAAACGTACTCCAAGATATTCGATCATCGAAAGCTATAGGTGAATATCTTGAGCCAATGGGGGCAAAAATTAATACTTGGCGAGTGGGGCGGGCATTTGCTGCTCGGAAATTACGCGAAATAGACGGATTGTATGGTGGAGAATTGGCAGGACATTACTATTTTAAAGACTTCTTTTATTCGGACAGTGGCATCTTGGCAAGTCTACTGATTTTGAATGTGATTGCAGAACAAAAAGCGAAAGGAATTAGTTTGAGCCAATTGATTGCGGGGATTGTTAGATATGAAAATTCGGGAGAACTCAATTTTAAAATAGAAGCTAAACAGAAAGCAATGGACGCACTTAAATTGCATTTTGAAACTCAAGAGCCTGTTATGGCTTTTTATGATTTTGATGGGTATCGATTGGAGTTTAAAGATTGGTGGTTCAATGTGCGTCCATCTAATACCGAACCCTATTTGCGATTTATTGCCGAAGCTAAAACTAAAGATTTATTGGACAATAAGGTGGTCGAAGCAACAGCAATCATCCTTGGGGCTTAATCGCATTGTCCCCCTGAGTTTCAAAAAAACTTTTAGTCACCACCACCGCAATACTTCGGGGGACAATATTAAACGTAAATGGCGAAAATCCCAATGCTTCGCCATCTATTTCTATGGGTGAAGCAGGAAAAGATGTTACTTCTATTGATTTTCCTTGTGCGGCCAACACCTTAGGGTGTGTGTATATTTGTCCGTTATTTTTGATGAGGGTAATATCAAATAAGCCATCATCAAAAATAGCGGCAGGACTGGGGTTCATTCCTCCTCCATTATATGGACCGATACCTATTGAGGCGCTAAACATCGGTCCATCAAACATCTCAGTACCATCTATTTTTACCACAAAGCGTTTGGTCTGGTAGGTTAAAAGTGTTTTTAACGAGCCTATTGCATACAACCAACGACCTCTTTTGCCCTCTTCTTTCATTTTATTGAAAAACCGATTGGCAATGGCATCAAACCCCACTCCAGCCATATTGGTCATATAGCGAGCATGTTTCACAAGGGTTTCCATATAGGTAATAATGCCAACGTCTTGTAAAACCGTCAACTCGTTTTTTATTGCCAAAACCGACTCGTTATATTGCTTAGGTATACCAAACATTCGCACCCAATCATTCCCTGTCCCAACAGGTATTACCGCCAAAAAAACTTCTGTAGTGGGAATTATTTTTTGGATAAATATTCCATTAACTATTTCGTTTACAGTACCATCACCCCCAATAGCTACAATTTTCCGATAACCAGCCTTGATAGCACTTACCGCTAATTCAACAGCATGGTATTTCCGTTCGGTAAAAACACAAGTAAACTCAATTCCGCTCCGATTTAATTGATTAGATATAATGGGCCAATCACGCAAACCATGCCCCATTCCCGCTTTTGGGTTCTACAATTACCATCCACGATGTTCTCATTTACTTTAGCTATTTTGAATTTTGAACTTTGAATCGTTTTGAATTAACAGTTGAAAAGCGTTAATTCGCATGAATTATGCGAATTAACAGTTGAAAAGCGCAAGTTCTGGTATAGGCCCTTCAGGTGCTACGCACGCTGTCAAGTCCACGGAACTTGCTAAGCTATTGCCAATCAGACCTAACAGTGTGTAGCGTCGATCAATCTTCCGAATGCGAAGCTACGCCGAACTACGTTTCATAATTTATAATTCATAATTCGAAACTTATCGGTTTCTTGCACCTGGTTTATATCCTACCTTGTTGATTTTCTTTACCAGTTTGGGCACCTCTCCTGTAGCTCTTTTAGGAGGAGCTTCGGATGCTGCAATTGGCAAATATTCGACCTCTGGAATTTGTTTTTTGATCAGTCGATGAATATCTTTTAATAAACCTTCTTCTTCTGGATCACAGAAAGCGATGGCAATCCCCGTTTTACCTGCCCTGCCAGTACGCCCTATTCGGTGGACATAGGTTTCGGGTACATTCGGTAATTCGTAGTTAATTACATGTGTTAAATCGTCAATATCAATTCCCCTAGCGGCAATATCTGTTGCAATTAAAACCCTTGTTGTACCTTCTTTGAAGTTGTTTAAGGCACGTTGTCGGGCATTTTGCGATTTGTTTCCATGAATGGCTTCAGTCAAATAACCAGCTTGATTAAGGGATTTGGCAATTTTATCCGATCCATGTTTTGTACGTGCAAAAACCAATACACTCACCAATTGAGGATCGGAAAGCAAATGGATCAATAAACGTGTTTTTATCTTGTTTTTCAACATAATATACACATTGATCTACGGTATCAACAGTCGACGAAACGGGTGCAATTTGTACCCGTACGGCTTTATACAGAATCGAATCGGCCAATTTTGCAATCTCGGGAGGCATAGTAGCCGAAAAAAAAAGCGTTTGTCGTTGTTTGGGTAACAAAGGAAGGAGGCGCTTGATGTCATGTATAAAGCCCATGTCTAACATCCGATCGGCTTCGTCTAAAACAAAGTGTCGTATGGATTTAAGACTGACAAAACCTTGATTAATTAAATCAAGTAACCTACCTGGTGTGGCAATCAGTACATCTACACCACGTTGTAATTTATCTGTTTGTGATTTTTGATTGACACCGCCAAAAATAACTGTGTGTGTGATGCCTGCAAATCGACCGTAGGCTTCAAAACTTTCATCAATCTGAATAGCCAACTCGCGAGTTGGTGTCAGTACTAAGGCTTTTATCGCCCTATTGTTCCGATCTTTATTGTTGTACAGTTGTTGGATGATGGGTATCGAAAATGCGGCAGTTTTACCAGTACCAGTTTGGGCACAAGCCAATAAATCTTGACCTCGGAGGGCAATAGGAATGGCTTGTTCTTGAATGGGTGTAGCAATCGAATATTCTTCTTTTTGCAAAGCCTCCAAAATTGGAGTAATTAAATCTAACTTATCAAATGTCATTAATTCATTTTTGTTATAACGCACAAAGATATAATAAGTTATTGAATTAATGGTTTATTGAAGTTTATTCGGGATTTAGTATGAGACATTGCAGGTGCAATTTCTGTTTGCTTACTCGGCGCCCTAAGGCTCTCGTTTCACTCGCTTAGCCTAATAGCGCGAAGGACACGAAAGACGCGAAAGTACCAGTTAGGAAACTTTCGATACGTTGGTGGTCTTGTATCTGCTGTGGGTGTCGCCCACTTGCTTATTAACCATCTTTCCTGTAATTATCGCTGTAATTGCTTGTAAATATCGTAATAAAACCTTTGTAACAATCGTACATCCTCGGTAACTATTTGTGCTTGTGCAAGTAATCCATCTTGATACACTATTTGTTGATGGTAACTTGTCACCAAACCATCGGGCAGTGTTACTTTTACCATATAGCCACTGTCCGAGGGGATACGCGATATAAAATCGATGTTACCAGTAAGTATCCCAAACTCCTCGCTGGGATAAGCCGCTAGTTTTAATAACACCGTTTGTCCCAATTTTATTTTTCCGAAATTACTTTGTGGGATAAATACTTGTGCATAACATTCCTTATTGCTGGGGGTGATGTAACAAATAGGCTGATTTAACCCCATACTCATATTGGGTTCAATAAAGCTGGCAAAAGAAACTTGACCTGCCACAGGGGCTTTTAAAAGATATAATTTCGACCATTTATCAATTTCGCTTTGTAGGGTGTTGGTGGTCTGCCAAAAAACAATTTGTTGTTGTTTGATGGTATTCTCCAATTCGTAAAGTTCTTTGAGTTTTTCGTTTTGTCGGTTCGAATTGTCAATAATCGAAGCTTTTATTTGGGGGATACTTTGTTGCTTACTCAACAGTTTGCTTTTGTCGCTACGGTATTCCATTATTGATATCAGTTGAGCGGCTTTCATGGTGTCGTTCATTTCGTAAGTTTCTACAGCCAATTGCAAGTCTTTTTCGTGCAGTTCCTTCTGTTCATTTAAGTGGAGTTCCATTCGTTTCAGATTTTCTAAATCATTGATCAACAAACGCTGTCGTTGAATATAATAACCAGCACTTAAATAGTTTTTAAAATTGATAAAAGCTTGTGTAAAGCTTTGGTAATGGGTTTGCAATTCACCCAATTGTGCAAATTTCATTTGTCGAAGCTCCAATAGTTTTTCGGCGTCATTGGCATCTAAATATCTAGTAATACTATCCAAACAGGTGGTCAGTTGTATTACCTGATTGGCATCGGCAGTACTTTCCATATAGCCTAATAATTGATCTTTTTCTACATATTGCTCTTCCTGTATCAGTACCTTAACGAGTTTGCCATCAACCCTAGTCAGTACTGCACGTGGCGGATTGCTCGAGCTTAGTTTTGCCATAGCGGGAACTAAATCGGGATAGGGGATAAACCAGCAAAGTAATAATACAAGTACTACAATGCTGAGCAAAATGCTAGCACCATGGCGAACAACAAAGCCTGGTTGATTGGATACCAAATCTTGAGCGGTATCGGAAAGTGTTTCGTTAAAAGGAACCATATAGTTAGTGATTAGTGGTTAGTGGTTAATGGTTAATGGCCTCGCAAGTAGTGGTTAGTGATTAGTACTACTTGCGAAGCCACTAATCACTAACCACTAATCAATAACCACTAACTATTTGTTTTTGCTGTTTTTATACTGCTTGTAATTAGTTTAATTATTTCAACAGCATCTTTGTTGATGCTTTCGAATTGGGCGTTATCTAAATAAGCTGTTTCTTTGAGTAATTCTAGCCAATAAATACTTTCGCTAATTTCTTTTTGAGCTACAGCCATTTTGTGAATAAAGTCCGATTTGCTTTCGGCGTGTTCAGCCTCTCTGACTAAAGCTCCGACACTTGTTCCCGATCGAAGCAATTGTTTTGATAAAACAAACTCTTTCTTTTCGATACATAAAAACTGATACAGATTGACAATTCGAATAGCAAAACTAAAGCTCTTTTCTTTAATAATCCCCTTTCCCATATTTTTTTTTAATATTTACCTGATTAACTATATTGAATAAATTAACAATTAGAATAACAAAGCTAACGCTTTTTTCCTTAATTACCTTGTAATGATTAGGTCTAACCGCTACGTTGTCTCTACGATAAACGCCTAACCTCTAACCTCTAACCACTAACCACTACTTGCCTAATTCTAATTGGTTTTTAACCAATTCGTAATATTCGCCTCGTTTTTCGGTGAGGCTTTCGTGGGTACCCTGTTCGCTGATGGATCCGTTGCGGAGTACAATAATTTGATCAGCATGTTTTACAGTACTTAATCGGTGCGCTACTACCACAACAGTTCGACCTTTTAAAAATTCTTGCAAATTAGTCAAAATGGTTTTTTCGTTATTGGCATCTAGCGCATTGGTGGCTTCGTCGAAAACAAAAAAAGGAGGATCTTTATACACTGCACGTGCTATCAGTATGCGTTGTTTTTGACCCTGACTTAGTCCATTGCCTTCGGCACCGATTTTTGTATTAAAGCCAAGGGGTAGTTTTTCGACATATTCCAAAATATTAGCCATTCGGCAAGCATGTATTAGCCGATCATAGTTGGGCAATTCGTCGCCAGCTGCGATATTACGTGCAATGCTGTCGCTAAAAATATAGCCATCTTGCATCACTATTCCACAATTGAAGCGCCACAAAGTGGGCGATAAATTCCGCAATTGCACGCCTTGTTCAGTGGGACTGGGAGCGCCAATCCGGATATCACCATCATAGGCGTCATAAAACTGTAACAGCAGTTTAAATAGGGTTGTTTTTCCGCCACCACTCATACCCACTATGGCTGTTTGCTTGCCAGCAGGGATAAATAAATCAAGATTTTGCAACACCGGCTGATTGCCTGCACCTGGATAGGTGAAGGTGAGTTGGCGCATGTAAATAGACTGTACGGTGGGCAAATGCATGGGGACACTGATGTTGCTAATCGGTTGCTCTTCGTTAGCAAGGGCGTGTATTTCGTTTAAACGCTCGAGTGACATTTTTGCATCTTGAGCCTGTTGCACAAAGGAGATCATTTGTTCTATCGGGCCACTTAACTGCCCCAGTATACTTTGGACAGCCATCATGGCTCCCAGTGTTAACTCGCCATCAATCACCATTTTGGCTACCACAAAGGTGATTACAATGTTTTTACTCTCGTTAATGAGTACGGCACCTGCTTGCTGGTATTGGCTAAGGGAAAGTGATTTGAAACTGAGTTTAAACAGCGCAGCTTGTAGGTTTTCCCACTCCCACCGACGCGAGCGTTCAGCTCCATTGAGTCGGATTTCCTGCATGCCGTATATAAGCTGCATGGTAGCTGAATTTTCTTTTCCTGCTGCCGTAAAGCGTTTATAGTCTAACCGCCTGCGTTGTCCTAAAAACAGACGGATCCATAAAAAATGACAAGCACTGCCTACACAAAAAATGGCGTATATCTGCCAATTGTAGATGAGCAACACCAATGAGAAAATCAAGAAATTGACCAGCGAGAATGCGGTACTGATGGCACTACCAGTTAGGAAACTTTCGATACGTTGGTGGTCTTGTATCCGTTGTAGGGTGTCGCCCACTTGCTTGGTGTCGAAAAAACTGAGGGGCAAATGCATCAGTTTGATCCAAAAGCCCGATAGAATGGCCAAATTAATGTGCACACTGATGAACAGCAATATCCGACTGCGGATAAATTCGATAACTGTGCGCCCAAAAATGATGGACGCTTGCGCCAACAGTACAATGGTTACAAATTGAAGATTGCGGGCATTGATCCCTTTATCGACAATGTTTTGGGTAAGAAAGGGGAGTATCAGCTGTAATATACTGCCCAGCAACAAACCCATGAACAGCTGGATAAGGTATTTTTTGTAACTCCACAATTGTTGTAATATCGACGACCAACCGAGGGCTTGTTCTTTCTCCTCATCGACCTGATTATAGAATTGTGGTGTAGGTTCCAACAACAAGGCGATGCCTGCCAGCTGATCGTTTTGCTGGGTGTGTAGCCATGCTTTTTGGAAATCGGCAAGGGTGAGTTTTAACGAGCTGGTTTCGCCTGGATCGTTAATACGGATATATTTTCCATCCATTTTTTGTGGTGGTAACACCACAAAATGATTTTGATTCCAATGCAGTATGGCGGGTAACACCGCATCTTCACAATTGCGAAAAAGTGAGTTTCACGCCACGGGTGCGGGAAACCAATTTGCTCG
>JAGWCC010001700.1:0-15253 GCA_022651775.1 Drusus annulatus | reverse complement strand
CCCCAAAGTGTTGACCCATTTCCTTTGTTTTTGCGCCATTCATGTCGCCATTTATGTGCATCTACAGGATTGATGAAGGGTTTCAATTTACGCACTTCTTTACTGGGAGCTGCAGGTAAACTGCAGGCTTCGCTTTGGTACCAATAAGCCACTGTGGCCATATCTAAAGTTAAATTATTGTCATGTCCAGTTTCGATAGTGGCTTTTAAGCTTTTCTCGAAATATACAGGATCATTAATAAAAAACCGATACACATGTGTGCGCCCTAAAAAACCAAAATCGTCGTTCACCCGAGGTGCGCCAAAATAAGGATAAGCAAATTTCAATTTAGGAGCCCATGAGGTATTAAAGAAATCTTCGGTACCTGTGCCATTTAGCGAAGGCGCTTTATCGCCATCAATAAACCACATATCATCGCCCTCGCCATACCACATTGGTGTAGGCGAATGTACATAATAATTGATCCCCACAAAATGACCCTTTCCTTTAATGTCTGCAAATACGTAATTCCTTTCGCCAGTTTTATTGTTCTGTGGTGTCCCCACAATACCCCATTCAGTTTCGCCCTCGGGTAAGGCGTTGGTTAATTTCTGATTGTACCAAGCATGAAAGCGACCGACATCTTTAGGCGTTTCTTTTGTTTCGTAATAATCGACATAAAAATAAAACTTCTCGATTTCTACATCCGATTGGTTTTCGATTTCTATTCTCGCGCCTTTAGCAAAAGGCATGGCAAAATAGGAAATCAAAGCTGTACCATCGTCAGGACCAGATGCCAAAGCAACTGACGAATAATTGTATTGCTCGTTCCATCCTTGTCCAAAAAAGGGACCAATGGGCGATTCCACTGAGGGGAATTTGTTGCCGTCCCAATACATCCGGATAATTACATCACTACGGTTGAGCCTGTCGGGGCGTGGTGCAATGGTAATCCAGATATGATTAATCACCCCACTTCCAGCTATTTGGGCAATGGTTCGGGTTTCGCCCACCTTAATGGCAGGCATATAGTCGCTGTTATTCCCTGTTTGGTCGTGACTACTCATGCGGCGATTGCGTAAGCCTGTCTTCATTTTTGTTAACTGATGCAGTTCGCCAAGGTCTGCATCTTGTGCCGCCAGTTGGGGCAAGCAAAGACAAAGGGCAATAAAAAGGAAAAAGGGTTTTAGATGTTTCATATTTTATTTTTTTGATGAGTTTCAGTTCAAGCATTCAATAGGAATGGGCTTTAGCCCATTCTTATTATGGGAATCATCCGAACGGCTTTAGCCAAATTTAGATTTTGGCTAAAGCCGTTCGGATATACATCAATAAGAATTGAGCTAAAGCCCATTCCTATTGAAAACCATGGCGTTATAGGCAAGTTGCATACGTAACAATAATCCCGATTCGATACCCAATGCAACTTCAAATAACAAGGCATATTCAGTTGTTAACGAACGTTTTGCATTTAATACCTCATTTAATACCGTGTAGGAAACACCCATTTGCGATGCTATTTTGCGTTGTGATATACCTCGATATTCGATTTCTTCTTTCAAAAGCTCACCAGGATGCATCGGTTCATACGGTGTTACATTGTTTGCGATCATCTGTGGATCAACCCCATTTATTGTAATCATATTTTATTGTTAATGGTTAACACAAAGGTAATTCCTTTTTTATGGCATTCATAAAAAAAACAAATTCACACAATAAGGAATTACCTAAGCACTTACATATAGGGCGACCACAAACAGATTACCTACCAGCCGTAATTTTGTTGATACAGTTTCTTACTAAAATCAATTTGCGCCTTTGGAATAGGGAAATACTCGTCTCTATTCTTCGTGAATTTTGATTCAGCTAAATGCGAGCGTCTTGTTTTTTCTACCGCCAAATACGTGTTGACATATTCATCGGCTATCCCCCAGCGCACAAGGTCGAAGAAACGAAATCCCTCCAAAGCCATTTCTAAGCGGCGTTCCCAACGCAAGGCTTTTGTGGCAAAAGCCTTATCCCAAACAGGACAATTAACGCCAGGCTCGTATTTACCCACCAAGAATATTATTCGTTTTTGTGCAAGGTATCCACCAACAATGCGGTACTTTTTGCGGCACGTTCCCGAATGTCGTTAATAATAGGCAAAGCTTCCAGTGGTCTGTCTAGTTCGATTAAAGCTTCGGCTTTCCATAAAATCAAATCGTCATATCTAATTACGTCTCGGTTTTTAGAACTCGACATAAATGGAAGTACCTTTTAAAAGCAAGGACAATCATACAAAACTACTTCCTTTAACGACATAAAACTACCATAAGTTTCGGGTTGACGTGTCCAAGATTCTTTAAAGATAAAATCGGGCTTGTATTTATAAGGCAAACCAGGTATGGCTACGGAATGCATTAAGCGAGGATCAAGCGTATTTGCTAACATATCAATGGGTGTATTCAAGTTTGTGTTATTGAAATCATCGAATTTAGGCAAGCCATTGGCATCAGTTTTGAAAGCGTTCACCATATTTTGTGATGGCGAATGAAAACCACAACAGCCATATTCCGAATTCATTGGATAATTAATCATCGATCCATAATCTAATCGACCATGTTCAGTACCATCATTTAAGGAAAACTGAATAGCAAAATCGATTCTTTTCCATTTTCTGTTTCGCAAAGGAAATTGTTGGCAAAATCATCCGACAAGCCATATCTACCTGCAAGCCGAATTTCATCTACCAGCTTTACCACTTCTTTTAATTTTTCGGCATTAATGGCAATTACGTTATTTTGCTCATCTTGTTCATAAGCAGCGTACAGAAGTGCTTTGGCAAGATAAGCTTTTGCCATCCATTTGTTAATGCGTCCAAAGTTTCCATCAAAATCCTTTAAATTGTCGGCAGCATATCGAAACTCGCCAATAAGATAATCCCAACCTTGCTGACTGGTTAAAGCCACATTCGATATGTTGATATACTCTTCGGTTGGAACCGTTTCGTCGATATAAGGAATGTGTTTAAATAGAATTTTCAAATCAAAATAAAAGTGTGCACGTAAGAAACGAACTTCGGCTATTCGTTGATCACGAAGGGGCATGTCTTTTGATGAAATGGCATTTAAACGTGCTAATGCATTGTTGGTTCGGGAAACCGAAACATAGCCTCGATACCATCTACTATCTAATGTGCCAATATTATCACGCATATACACAAAGGTTTCAAAAAAATGATAACCATCCATGTCACCAGGTCCAGCGCCGCCTTTGTAAGCATCACCCGATCGAAGATTGCCATACGCCCATGGGTTGTGGGGTTGTTGAAAGTTTTCGTTCCCCAAAGTAGAATAGGCTGCTGTAACAATCTTCTCTACATTCTCTGGTGTATTTAATTGCTCGTCAGCAATAGAGGCTTTAGGGGCATCATCTAAAAATGAACTGCATGCACTTATATTGAATAAGGCAATGATAAAAATGAATATATATGTTTTCATGTGTATTAGAATGTTAAATTAAGACCAAAAGTTAACGAAAAAGGAATAGGATAGCCAAGGTTGGGCGTTTCAGGATCCATACCTGTGAAACTCGAGTTTTTGATGGTTAATAGGTTTTGTCCTAAAAAATAAAGTCTTGCATTCTTCAATAGACTGCTTTCTTTTTGTTTGATGGTGTAACCTATTTCAAAACTGGTTAATTTTAAATATGATCCTTTCTCTACAAAATAAGACGAAAACCGACTTTCATTATTGTTATCTTTTAGCGATAAGGCTGGGATCGTTGAACCTGGATTTTGTGGTGTCCATGCATCTAGGGTTCGGCTTCCATAATTGTGTCCCCCAAAGAAACCAAGAAAATCTGTCCAACCTTTTGTCCCATTGTCTATCTGTCGCCCTGCAATACCACTCCAAAACATACTCACATCAAAGCCTCGCCACTCGGCAGATAGATTAATCCCATAAATCAATTTAGGATCTTTATGTCCCAACCAAACACGATCATCGTTGTCAATTTTCCCATCGCCGTTGGTATTGGCATATCTTATCCGACCGACACCCTTACCTGGTTGTGTTACATGGGCATCTACTTCGGCTTGGTTTTGAAAAAGCCCATCGGTTTGATGTCCAAACATGGAACTTAATGAACGCCCTAAGATGGTTTGATCGTTGCCATTACCCGCATACGAACCCACCACATCATCGGGTAATTTGGTGATTTTGTTTTTGTATTGTGATGCATTCGCCGCCACAGAGAAATTGACTTCGCCTATCTTATTGGTATACATCACCACGAATTCGAAACCTGTATTTTTCATTGATGCCCCATTGAACCAGCGATCGCCACCCTCACCAATGGTCGCTATATACCCAGGTTTAATTAAAATATCATCAGTCACTTTGTTGAAATAATCGAAAGTAGCTGTCAGTTTTTGATTAAAGAAACCCATATCGATCCCGAAATTGTTTTGGGTAGTACCTTCCCATTTCAAATTAGGGTTACTCATTTGTGTACGTCTATAACCTGATGCTAAACTACCTGTGCCATTACCGGCTATATCATAGGCTGTACCATTATCGGGATCCCAAGTTGGGTTCGATGCATATAGTGCTTGGTACAATCCATAAGAGGCATAATCACCAATCTCTTGATTTCCTGTTTTTCCCCAACCATATCGCAATTTCAAATCAGATACAATCGGTAAGAGACCCTTAAAAAACGCCTCTTGACTTACCCTCCAACCAAGTGAAAAAGCAGGAAAAGTTCCCCATCGATTATTCGACCCAAAGCGTGATGACCCATCATATCTAACTGTTGCTGAAACTAAATAACGATTGTCGTAACTATAGTTTATTTTCCCAAAATAAGAAAGTAGAGAATACGAAGTTGCTGAACCACCTACTCGTTTATCACTGTTACCTACATTCAGATACATATAATTGGGATCTTCTAACGCATAACCGTTTGCACCAGCTGAAAACTCTTCCGAGGCATACTTCATCATCTCTTGCCCAGCCATTACTTCAAAGTTATGCTTTACTGATGTCGAAATTATAATTGAGTGTATTACTCAATATCCAGTTGCCACCATAATTGGCATTGTTATCTACTCTATTAATATTGTCCGACAAGTATCCTGATACATATTTAAGTTGCATGTTACGTTTCCATGATCCAGAATAATCTAAACCCAGTTTAGATCGAAAGTGAAGGTCTTTGATGGGTTCAAAGTCCAAATAAATATCACCAAATAAGCGGACGTAATCTTCATGGTTTTGCTTGTTGTCTTCAATTATACGCATAGGGTTGTGTCGATCACTCATTCCACCAACTGGTCCACCCCAACCCACACCATCAATGGTGTGTACGGGTACTATCGACCATACTTCGTGGGTTCTATTTAACAAATCTCCAGCATCTAATATTGATTTACGCATTTTGGAAAGCGATAAGTTTTCGCCGATCTTTAACATATTCTTGATTAAGGCATAGTCGGTATTGATACGGGCTGTAATGCGGTTAAATTTGGTTCCCCGCACAGTTCCTTTATTGTCGAAATAATCAACCGAAAATAGCGAATGACTCCGTTCCGATCCTGAGGTGAGGGTTAAATTATAGTTCTGTACAAAGCCTGTTTGACCTATTTCGTCTTGCCAATCGGTATCAGCAGGACGCATTGTTTTGGCTTCGTCAAGATATTCAGGTAAAATGGTTTCGTCTAATATATCGACATTATTTGCAGTATGCCATTTGAATTTATATGATCCAAAATTAGGATCAGTACCATCGTTCATGGCTGCACGCCATTGTGCAAAACCACGTTCTTGTGTATTCAATAAATTAATCGATCGGGCATAATTCTGAATGGTAGACGATGCCCGAAAGTCAATTTTAGTTTCACCTGTTTTTCCTTTCTTTGTGGTGATAATGATGACGCCATTCGCAGCCCGAGATCCATAAATACTTGCCGACGAAGCATCTTTAAGTACTTGAATAGATTCGATATCGGTAGAAGCCAATTCGTTCATCGATCGTTTACTGGGTACACCATCTATGATATAGAGTGGATCGTTATTCCCCAAAGTCCCAATACCTCGAATTCGGACAGTTGCTCCTCCATCGGGTGCTCCCGATGAACTTACGTGCATACCCGACACCCGACCTTTCAAAGTTTGCATCACATTGCTGGAGCTGATATTTGCCACCTCGTCAATTTTAACCACACTTACTGCCCCTGTCAAGTCGGCTTTTTTCTGTGTGGAGTAACCTGTTACCACCACTTCGCTCAACAATTCGGCATTTTCGCTCAAAGTGATATCAATCGCTGATGCGCTTCCCGAATATTTTCGTTCGATGGTGTGCATGCCCATCATCGAAAACTCCAAAATGCCATCAGGTTTCACACTAATGGTGTAAGTTCCGTCCACATTGGTCAATGTACCGTTTTGCGTACCCTTTTCTATTACACTCGCCCCTGGCAGGGTAAGTCCGTCCGTACCTTTAACAACCCCTTTAATTGTGATGGATTGCGCAAACAAAGCTGCACTAAACACACAAAAACAGGCGGTCAAAAAAATCCGTAGATTTTTAAATCTGTAACAATTCATGATCCTTTAGTTTTTATATTATCGAAGATTAATTGCGACAAAGGTAGACTCGTAAAGGGTTTTAGACTATAACAGATGTTGCAAATGCTATAACAAATGGTGCATTTGTAAATAAATAAATTTAATAAGGGGGTAAATAGGGGTTAGTGATGAGTGATGAGAGGTTAGTTGTTTCGCTTTTGATAGATAACGCTTCCAGATACTAGACACATGCGTAACACTTGGATACAACTCGTATAATCCTGCTTTTCTGGGCTTGATTTTCTTTGATTGAGAATTTTTCACTCCAGCAGCATAACGCCATGATCGCCCCATGATCGCCCCATGTTATCACAAAAGACAAAGCCCCGTATTAACACAATACGAGGCTTTTACCCAACTGAATTCAAAACGCACTAGTCTATTTTCTGATATTTGATTGCTATGGTTTGACCATTATAAATCCATGGTTTTAAAGTGAAGCCCCCTGAAGCTGAAACATATTGTCTATAAAACCACGATCTCACAATCAGTTCCACACCATTGCCTGGATTAGAGGCGCAATCAAATTGCTGTAGTCGCCTATTTTTACTAATATCTAATGTGACAAATTGGTTTTGCGAACAATATAAAAATATCAAATTCTCGTTGTTAGAGACATCAATTGAAGAGAGTCGATTGTTAGCACAATCCAACAGACTTAACCCTATATTTTTACTGATATCCAATGTGGCAAGTTGGTTATTAGAACACCAAAAAAGACCTAGTGTCTCAAAATGTTCAATTCCCAATACAGATGTAAGTGAGCCATCATGGACATCTATTGCGTGCTCATTTATTACATCTGATCGCATAATCTTTTTTGCATTTGGGATAATTTCTCTTTTTTGAAGTTCTGATGCAAAATCAGTGTCGAAAAAAGCTGTAAGGTCAGTTTCAACCAAACCCTTTTGAGTGAATGTTAATTTATGACTTTTATCTGCATAAAAAATTGTCACATAAAACTTTCGATCCGTTAAAACGCTATTTACAACCTGCATCGCCTTGTAAGTTCCAGATCGGTCCCTGAAATACCCTCGGATAATGTAAGTGCTAGCCAACCACTCTGAGAACTATTTTCGTATGTAATGCTAGCCTCCCAATTGGCTGTGATCGAAAATTTAACTGTAACAGACTGGTAATGGTAGTCTACCGTAAAATCGGAAATAGCAATGGTGATGGTCGGACTTTTTTCTGTGTCTAAATCTTTTTTACATCCAATCAAAAACAGCAAAAGTGTTGCAAAAGTAAGTCCTAAAACATTTTTCCTCAGGACTAAAATTCTGAAAGTTTTTAAATCTGTAATCATTCATCGTTCATTTGTCTTATTTGTTTTTATTAAGATTAATTGCGACAAAGGTAGATCATCAGAGGTTTTCAGACTATAACAGATGGTGCAAATACTATAACAAATGGTGCATTTGTATTTAAATAAATTTAATAAGGACCTGGGAATTCGTAATTGCTTCGCTTTCGGAACAAATTCGCATAAAAACTATATTTTGTGTACTCAAGGATTCAAGGGCTTTTTCTTTTACATCGGACGGGTTTTTATCAAAGTACTCTTTGAAACATTTTGTGAAATAGGACGGTGATGTAAATCCCACTTCGTAAGCCACCTCGGCTATGTTTTTATTGGCTTGCAACAATTTATAAGCTTCTTGAAGACGTACTGATCGGATAAATTCGTTAGGACTAAGGCTGGTAATGGCTTTGATTTTTCGATAAAACTGAGTTCTGGATAAGGCAAAACTTCGGCTTAAATTCTCGACATTGATTTCGCTGTTGGAGATATTTGCCAAAATAAATTCTTTTAACTTATTCACTAATGATTGATCAATATTACTGATCTTTACTTCTACCAACTCGCTGGTGGTATTGTACTTAAAGTAGTATGCAAGATGATTTCGGTTTTCGATCATCTTACGAATTCGGATCTCGAGTATCTGTATATTGAATGGTTTTGAAATGTAGGCATCGGCACCACTCTCAAAGCCCAGTACTCGTTGTTCTTCTAAAGAGCAGGCTGTTAGTAATATGACTGGGATATGCGATGTCGATTGTGTATTTTTCAACAGTCTACACAAGGATATGCCATCTCGCTTGGGCATCATAATATCGCTAATAATGATATCAACATCTTCATGCATCGCAATTTGAAAGCCTTGTTCGCCGTCCGAGGCCTCCAAAATCACATACGTGTTGTAGGTACTATTGCTCAATGTTGTTTTGATGTACGTACGCACATCGGCATTGTCGTCGATGATCAATAAATGAATGATATTTTTATTTTCGAGGACAATTGGTTCGGGTTGATCGTCATCCAATCGCCAATCGGCATAAGACATTGGCTGATCTAAACCCTGATTCGTGATCTGATTGGTATGTAAGGGCAGCTTCACAGTAATTGTGATGCAGTTATTTTGACTTGCGGCATGGATGCTTCCTCCATGCAATTGCACCATGGCTTTCACCAACGACAACCCAATGCCCGATCCTTGTATTTTTGAATCAATGCGGTAAAAACGATCAAATATTTTAGCAATCTGTTCATCGGTTAAAGTACCCGTATTGGTAACGTGCAAACAAACTTGATTGCCAATATCGTCCCAATCAACAGTAACCCCAATGTGCCCATCGTCAGGGGTATACTTAAAGGCGTTAGACAGCAAATTGAGGTAAATGCGTTCTAATTTATCGATGTCAAAGGCCCCGATTAGCGATTGGTTTGTGTCAACGGTGAACGTAAATTTATTGTCTTTGGTGGAATCGGTGAAGTTATTGGAAAACGATTCGTTCCAATTTTTAATAAGCTGACAAAGTCGACTATTGTGTAATTGATGCTTTCGTTTCCTACTTCAATGGATCGAAAATCAAGAATTTGATCTACTAAACGAAGTAGAATTTTTACGTTTCTTTGGACTAAATTAAGTAAATGGACTCGTTTCTCGTCTTGTTTTTCGTCCTCTTCAGAGGCTTGAATGCACGATTGCGATTGTAGGTAATCAATCGGACCTGCGATTAAAGTGAGTGGCGTTCGGAATTCATGAGAAATGTTTGTAAAGAAATTCAGTTTTGCCTGCGTAGCTTCCGTCAGTTGTTCCGATAATTGTATTAACTGATCGCGCTGGGTTTCCACAATAATTTTTTGTTCGTTAATTTCTTTATTGCTAATAGACAATTGGTTGTTAAGGCGGTGGGTCAATTTATTGGCCTTATAAAGAATTAATAAGATGATTAAAAATATGATTCCAATTGTTGTAATGGCATATATAATATAGCGTTGTGTAAGGTATTGTCCTAGATAGGTATCGACACGCTGGTTGAGTGAATTGATTTTGATTTGCAGGTCACTTATTTGATCCGTTTGCAATTTCAGCACCTTTGCATTCGATGGATCTACCACAGCCGAGGTAAGGGTGTTGTTTTTGTTGAATGGCTTACCATTTAGTATGGCCATGGCCAATTCAATGACCTTGTCGCCACCGGTGGGGTAAATGAATGTGGCGTGTAGTTTGTTTTGCAACACCCAATCGATGCCCTCTTCGGGTCCTGGTAGGGCATCAATTCCAATAAATTTAAGCTGTGTTAATTTATGTTCTTGTGCAATGGTGTAAGCACCTTTTGCCATTCTGTCGTTTTGGGCAAATACGGCATCTATGGAAACGTTTGCCACTTCGGCTACATTCAAAGCTTTTCTCATTTGGTTTTCACCCCCATCTTGTAACCAAGCCCCATCGCCTTGGTAAATAATTTTGATGTCTGGATATTGTCCAACAATATCGGCAAAACCCTGATGCCGTTCGAGTGCTGAACTGGATCCATCTAAACCAAGTATCTCTACCACATTTCCTTTCCCGTTCAGCAATCGGGCAAGATAAGTGCCTACTTGCTGCCCAATCTGATAATTATCAGCACCAATAAAAGCGGTGTATTTGTCGGACAATATTTTTCGATCGACCAACACCACTGGCATTCCAGCTTGTTGTAACGCCTCGATAACGGGGGTTATGGGGGCTGTTTTATTGGGCGTAATAATGAGTAAATCAACTTTTTGATTGACGAAGTATTGGATATCTTCTATTTGTTTTTCGGTATTGTCATCAGCCGATCGGAATATTAAATCGATATTTTGCAAGGAAGCCGCCTCGCTAATCATTTCGGTATTCATCTTGTCGCGCCATTCGTCGGTACTGCATTGCGATACACCGATGGTATACCGTTTAGGGCTTTGTTTACAGGCCGTATAGCCCAATAGCAGGAAGCATAAAAACAGTAAATTAGTAATGGATTTCATTAGTTTATGTGGTTCTTCGTGAAGTGACTGATAATGAATAACGACAAAAGCTCCTTTTTCTGACCTCTATCCTCCAAGTTATCAATTTTCTATAAATTGATAGCCCACCAATCGATCATACCGAGCACCGATAGGACGAAAATAAACAGATATTGTATAATTGTTTCGGGTATCAAAAAAATCGCCTTCCAAAGAAGACGCATCTAGGCTACCATCTTTATTAACAATGACATATTGATAATTGTACCAAGCTTGTTTCAAAAGAACATTGGCTTCAAAGCATTGCGAATTGGGGTTAAATGTCATCAACATTTCAGGATCAATACACCAATTGCTTAAAGCTCCAAAAATATAAATCTTAAGATTCGGGTCACGATTGGTTTTAAGTCGAAAATGCACGTCTGTATAATCTGATTGTAGATCGGCATTATAACTTCTGTCCGAGCCAATCATAAATAATCCATTGATATCTTTGACATAAGTATATTTTCCATCATCTCGGCTTTCGTCTTCTTGCAAAAACACTTGCGCAATACCTCTCTCTAAGCCCACCCGCTCTACACCCGCTCCATTATACGATAAATTACGGCTGTCGAATATCCGGTATTCATTACCCGCCATAAAAATATTTTTATCTGGACGGGCGTAATCTATCATACCAGCTTGCATAAAACCGGGTACTATTTTCTCTGATAATTGAAATGCAGTATTCTTTTTTAAGCTGACTGTCAAATTGCGGAAAGGATCGTCTACCCTAAGACGCGAATAGTTAATTGCAAAATTGATTTGATGGGCATGTTGCACTCCATTTAATGGCAAATGGATGTTAGAGGTGATGCCTACAAGATCCTCTAAAACACTGAAACAGCGCTGAAACACTTGCTTTCGGGTAGATCTATCGAATACACGAATGAAGTAATTACCCGATATTTTTAAGCGTACCTCCTCGTTTGGAAATACAAGTTGATAATGGGTATAAGTAATACTTGTATTGACTGAATGACTATAATCACGAATATCAATATCTTGAAAGCCATCAAGATATTCATTAATAATCAATCGTTCGTCTTCCCAATTGGCTGTGGCAGGTGTGATGGTGTAATAAAAGTCGCGTTCCGACTCATCAAGATATAACAGATCGTCAAAATGCAATTCTAGCTGGTCGGAAGTTCCTAATTTAATTAGTGCAGGGTTTCGAAAATCTCCAACTCGATAGAAACTAATTGACTTAATTCGTTCGTCCTCACAAACGTTATGTAAACCATTTTGAATATTAATATCGGTTAGTTTTTTTTGCCCCATCAGAATAAAAGAATGGATACACAAAAAAAGACAAAGAATATTTTTCATACAAGTATTGTTTAATGATTAAAAATAGATCTAAGGCACTGCATCAACAGTATGTCTCATACTAATGCACCTATGGAATTCCATGAAAATCCTAAAAAATACAGATTGAAACATTAGATAACATCGTTTATTTAATGTCAGTAAATCTGTAAATCAGCAACTCAGCTATTAAACAACTGGTTGTTTTTTAAAAATAATGGTTTTCCATTCATTTGATACTTCCAACCTTGTTGAATTGCGATTTCTATTTGTTCACGAATCATGATTGGTGTTATTTTATGGATGGGCCATTCGGTATAGTTTGTTGACCGACAATATCCCATATAAACAAACAATATTTGCCCTCCATCTATATGTTGGATGGGTATGGGTAATTCCACATTGTGTTTTTCATTATGTGATACCTTACGCCTTATTCGCCAAAAAAAAATATCAGTACCAATACTTATTCTTCTATATCCTTTCTTGTTGAGTGCCATTTTTAATGTTGAGTGATTTCAGATATATGTCTACTGTTATTGGGCGGACACATAGATCCGACCCTACTATTCCTCCCCCAATGCTTGAAGAATATCTTCTTGCAGAGTTTCATAATGTTCGAGTCCTACCGACAAACGCAATAGTGTAGAGGATACATTCACCAATTTTTTGTTCTCCTCGCTCAGGGTGCCATAGATGGTAGATAATGGATGAATAATCAAACTTCGGTTGTCAAATAAATTGGTAGCACGTCGGATTACTTTTAACCGATTGATAAATCGGAAACATGCCGCTTGATCGACTAACTCGAATGTTAACATCGCCCCAGCATGATTGCCAAATTGTTTTTGACTAATTGCATGAAACCGATTCCCCTCTAAAGAGGTATACCCAACCATTTTTACGGATGCCTGTTGACTTAAAAATTGCGCCAACTGATGACAACTGGTACTGGTTTGTTGGTACCGTAAGTCGAGTGTTTCTAAACCCAATGATTGCATATAAGCGGTTTGTGGCGACATGCTGGCACCAAAATTACGCATAATTTCGTTTCGCAATTTATGATTGAACCTATTTTCTGGAGCCACTGCATCCATCTTTCCAAAATGAGCTCGTGTATAATCGAATTTTGCATGATCGATAATTAATCCTCCTAAACTGGTAGCCCCTCCGGATATGTATTTGGTGGTAGAAACTACTTCGATGTCCACCCCAAAGTCGCCCGCTTTAAAGGCACACCAAGGAATCAAGGTAGTGTCGGCAACAAAAGGAATGTTGTGTTGATGGGCTAATTGGGCCAGCGCAGCTAAATCGGGTACTTCGAGATGCGGATTGGTAATCACTTCGGTAAATAGAGCGCAGGTGTGGGCATCTATTTGTTGCGCTACTTGATCGATATCCAATAAATCGCAAAAACGGACCTCTACACCAAAAGTTGCTAAACTTGATTTGAATAGCGAAAATGTATTGCCAAACAATCGAGTACTGGTAACAATATTGGACCCCGAATAAGCAAGTGTCATAAACACATTGGATATGGCCGCCATGCCAGAAGCTAGAGCGGTAACATATCGACCTCCCGAAAGTTGTTTTACACGATCTTCGAAATGCTCAATAGTAGGGTTCGATATCCGGGTATAAGTATGCGATTTAGTTTGCCCTTTAAATGCAGCTTCCATCTCTTCGGCGGTATCAAACTCAAAAGCAATGGTGTTGTAAACTGGCATGCTCAAGGCATTATAAGCATCGGCCTTAGTAAAAGGGGTCTGAAGAATTTTTGTTGTATGCATTTGTAAGGTGTTAACGTCAAACGATTTAACGACACAAGTATCAAGACTTTCGCACTAACTGGGCGATACTTGTATCGTTAAATCGTGTCTAATTGTTGTGATTTGTGTTGCTAATTTCAGAGCAACTATCATCGTGATACGTGTGTCGTTAAATCGTGCATCGCACTTAATTCAATCGGGTATCTTCTTTAAAATCATTATTCGAGAACAAGGATACGCCACTGGCTCCCGCCTCGGTGGCCAATCGGACAACTTGTAATAGTTCGTCATTGTTTTTGAAATCAGGAAGAAATAACCCAGCATAGAGTGCCACTTCGGGCTTCAATTCTTTTTTGCCTTCCTTCACACAGTGCGCAATCCATTCGATGTTTTCGTTATAAAAACCATGATAAATCATTGGGAAAACAGCGTCAATAGTCCAATCGCTCCATGATTGCCGAACCATTTCGCGCGACATTTGTGGATAAGGAAACACTGCAGCCGATACAAATTTGTTTGCAGCGTGTCCCATTTTGTAGATGGCATTCACCAGTTTGGTGGTATTGTCATAACGGAATTGATTCCAAGCAGCAATTTTTCCTGGTTCGGTTTCTTGCATGATATCTATCCCTGTTTGTTTTTTAAATTCCGATTGACAATGCGGGCAATAGCAATAATCCCATTCGGGATATTCTTGATCTTGTACAATTCCGTATTTAGGCTGCAAAACGGTGGGTAAAATAACGTCGGGGTAGCGGATATAGTCTAAATGAATCCCTGTAAGCCCCTCCACCTGCGTTAATGGTCGATAACTATCGACAATGTGTTGGCGTACATCTTCGCGAGAAGGGCACAACCATCGATAATAATCGACATAAGGAGGCTTATCAAAACACGAATCTCCATTTTTATTCACCATAAACCATTCGGGATGTTCTTTTGCAACAACATCACCTGGCCGATTTACCGCCCATTGCCACGCATGCACTTCGATATCCAAACTTTTGGCTATTGGGATCAATACTTCAAGTATCGGCAATCCACCCGAAGGAAGAATAGCACTGACTCCCAATTGTTTCATTTTTGTCAATTCAGCTGTCCATTGATCCGCTGTTTTTTTGCTATCGCCATGTACCCAAACCCAATGCTTATGAGATTTTGCCGAAGGATTAGTGCTTTTGCAAGCACCTGCTACAGATAGCGTAGCCAAGGCGGCTGTGTAAAGTGCGAATGATTTTAAGAAGTCACGTTTATTCATGATAGTTTATTTT
>JAGWCC010001699.1:0-13292 GCA_022651775.1 Drusus annulatus | reverse complement strand
TATCTTTCTTAATCGCCGCTTTAAACTCGGCTAAACTACCTGAGTCGGCAATGTCTTGTAAACTAATGGCATTTTTCTTCCCTAACAAAAATTGATCAGACACACCTGTTCCGTCATCGTCCGACATAGTTTTTTGGGTATCGGGGTCAATGTTCTCAAAGGTCGCTTGCTGCGCTGATTGTTCAAAAGCGGTAATTTTATCTAAGGCACCTTGATGATGAGCATGGATATTGGTGACGGTTGTTTGGAATGATGCCCACGAGCTTTCTAAGCGCTTGAACAGCAAAACCATCATCATTTTGACTAAAAAATGCTCGCGTTGCGATTCGTCTTTAAAAATATTCTCCTTTACAACACCCTCTTTTTTACTTTTTTTGTCGAGCTTAGCCTTCGCCTTTTCCGCTCGGTCAATTTGACTGATGGTATAGGTTGCAGGCAGATAAGCCGATAAATTTAGATCTAATTGATCTATTAGCTCGGCAAAATTCTCGAAATCACCAAACTTCAAAGGTGTTTTAAACAAATTGATTGGCTTGCGGTGCTTGGGGAATACTAAGTCTTTATCGAAATGGGCACGAATGCTCTTTCTGGTCCGCGCCACTAACAAATGATCAGTTAGTCGGAAGAAGTCACTATCTTTAATACTTCCATGAAAATCAGCCAAACTGGCGCCTGGCTTCTTTGCCCAGGTGTTAAATTCGCGTTGAACACCACGGAAAGTGTATTCGAGGTTATTGATATCTAGTAATTCTTTAAATCCTGTTTCCGATCCCTTAGTGATGAGTTTAAACTGGTTTCGAATATCTTTAAACGAATTATTGATCGGGGTGGCTGATAGCAACAATACTTTAACATCGCCTTTTGATTGTTGCAACACTTGCTCTACCAAATACTTGTATCTACTCGATTTGTCGTTTCGTAAATTGTGGCTTTCATCTATCACCCACAATTTGGGTTTGTCTCGGGTAAAATAAGATGCGTCGATGTCGGCTGACGACAAACCACCGTCGCGTAAATCGGTATGAAAACGAACAGTGAAGTCCAAGGCATCTGCACTGAAAATAGAGTTCATTCGGTATCCATATTGTTTCCAGTTTTGTTCCAGTTTCTTGGGACACAACACAATTACATCATATCCCTTGGTTTGAAACGAGTGCATTACAGCCAAGGCGCTCCACGTTTTACCTAAACCTACAGCATCGGCCAATATGGCTCCATTGTATTTGTTAAGCATGCGGATTAAACTGTGCACACCGCCTTTCTGGAAATCATATAATTTATTGTAGATCTTGGTTTCTTCCAGTTTAATTAATTGTTTTCTAACTTCTGCATTGTCGGTATCTTTATGAAAAAGTTCGAATAATATTTTGAAATAGATTTGTTCCGGAGTATATGGGGCAAATAAACGTGCTATTTGATGGATCAAATAGTCCTTGAAATCGATCAAGCTTGTTTTACCGTTTTCATCCATCACTGTTTTCTGATCATGTGCTTGTGGTTTTGCCCACAAATCATCAAACCAAATAAGCAGTTTTTCAAATTGTGGACTTTCGCCCGTTCCAGTAATATTCAATTCTATATTACTCGAAACTTTAAGACCTAAGCCAGCTTCGGTTAAATTGGAACTGCCCGAAATAAAATAATTATTTCGATCGTTGTTTTCTGCTGCTGTTAGCAAATATAGTTTGGCATGACAAAAATTAGGCTCAAGTGTTTTAAGCGTTACTTTTTCCGACTTCAGAAACTCAATCGCTTCTCTAGCCAAGCGATTTAATTGAAAAATATGATCGATACTCAAATTTTCATTTAGCAAATCTAAAGCATCAGTCTTAGTGTCAAAATTAACAATATCCCCCAACACCATGCGGTATTTATCGACTTGGCCTTTATTTATTCGTGCTAAATACGCTAAAGCACCTACAGTAAAATAGCCCGTAACGATGTCCATATTGCCAATTGCCGAATGTGAATCCATCCAATTGTGTACTTTTAAATTAGCTTTACTGTTGTCTAATATCATGTTTTTTGTGTTAATTTTGTTTTTTTGCTATCTGTGTGCGCCAATGACGAGTGATGGAATTCGTTTTGATTGTGTGTATTGCATGCAAATTTAGTATTATTTTTTGACTTATGCCGACCAGCTTTTTAAGGCCTCCACTTAGTTACGATTACGCTTAATACAAAAACTGCAGATAAGCCCAAAGCCTATCCGCAGTTTTAATTCAGCAAATCAGTTTCCTTACTCCACTTTCACCCGCAACCCTTCGCTATGTGCGCTATATTCGGGGCATACATACATTGAAACGTACTAATGCCATTCGAGAAATCGCCCTGATGCGTTACCCGCAAATCATACTCAAACACATACACGCCTTTTGCCAAATAGCTGAAAAAGAAATTTGTAGATGCGTCTTTGGTGCTCTGATAGATATTTATATAGATGTTTGTTCGCTTGCATTTGTCTAATGTTTATGTAATTCTACTTCAAAAATTTTCGGTTCTCAACTTCCTGCAATACGCTCATTTGTTGGAAGGCGATTTGATTGATAAACCTATCGAATTCGATAGGTTTAAAATCGGATTCCCAAATACCGAGATATTCTATTGTATTCCTATAAAAACAAAAACTGCGGATAAGCCCAAAGCCTATCCGCAGTTTTAATTCAGCAAATCAGTTTCCTTACTCCACTTTCACCCGCACCCCTTCGCTATGTGCGCTATATTCGGGAGCATACATACACTGAAACGTACTAATACACACGCCTTTTGCCAAATAGCTGAAAAAGAAATTTGTAGATGCGTCTTTGGTGCTCTGGTAATACCGTAATCCGTCTTGATAACGATATCCTGATAACACGCTTGTGGGTTCTAATCCTGATGCACGACCATCTTTCAGATGTACGTATTCGTAATCACGATCGGCACGCAATTCCATCCGAACTGTCACCACATCACCTACTTTCACCGACACCTCCTTTTAAAGGCGTTAACACTGCACCCTTGGGTGTAATGGTTTTTACGAACAGCGATTTATTCATCTTCAATTTGGTTTCGGCAGCGGTTATTTTGTCGAGTTGCTCGAAATACTGCCAATACATCGCTCCCCAAGCGGCACCCTTATTGGGGTTGGCTACGCGAATATCCGCCATGCTTTTTCGGACATCGTTACCCGCCCAATTCACCTTCACATAACCCGTTCCTGGTTCAGGACGGATATCTTGTGTGGTGGCTTTTGCCAAGTCGGTACCATCAATTTTGATCGCCAGTGGCTGAGTTTCTGCAATTAAATTGTCGCCAGTCATTAACAATGCATAACAAGCCAGGCTGGTGGCTTTGGTGGTTTTCCAGTCGTTGGTTTGCTTGTTGCGCAACAGATACAGTTTCAGTTCCTCAACCGATTGCGCATCCTGTGCCACTTCGTGAAACACCTCGATCAACAAAGCCTGTGTTTCTATCGGAGCTTGGTACCACCAGTAACCCGATTGGTTTTCGGTCCCAATACATTCCCATTTCGGCCGACTGCTTGGCGCGCTTCTTTCAACGATTGCACAATGGCCTTGGCCACTTTCACATTTCCCGATCGGTGGGCAATCAGTGCGGTCAATCCTTGATTGTAGATACTTTGCGATGCCCAATATTGATAAGCCTGATCCAAATAATACTGATACGCTTTCAACTCTTTGGCGCGCCCTGGTTGGTGTTTGTAGAAACTGCAGGTATACAGATAGTGCAGTTGCATGGCTTGGATATGCATATCGCCCATTTTTACGCCATGCGTGTCGAGCAAATCGGCATAGTCGGTAGCTATTGCCTTATCCAAATACGCTAAACCCGATTGCACCATCACCGCTACGGCTTCGTCTTTGTCCACATCAATGGCTTTCAAATGCGCCAATTGCGCTAAGCCACCAATAATATGTTGGGTCATGTATCGATCTTCTTTCAATCCGCTGAACCAAGCAAAAGCACCACTCGGCATTTGCGCTTTCTGCAATTTATCGAAAGCCCGGGTTTGTTCAGCACCCATTTTATTGAGGTCGAACAGCAAACCTAAACGTTTTTTGCGCTCGTTTTCGTTATCGCTTTGTAGTACCCAAGGCGTTTCCTCGAGTAAGGCTTGCTTCAATTCTTGATTTTTTCTAATTGCGAACCCAAAGCTTTGCTATCGGGTAAATTGCGCCAAAGTTCAAATATTTGCTGAATTTTGGGCGTGCTTTGCGTTACCTTTAACGACAGCGAATTGGCAAAATAGCGGGCAAAAGTTTGTTCGGCACACTCGTAAGGATACTCCATCAGGTAAGGGCAAAGCTTGCACCGCATACCAAGCTGGGTTAGAGGTGAACTCCAACGTTACACTATGATTACGAATGGTGCTTGACGATAGGTTCTTCAATCGATTGAAAGTGAAATCTTTTTCTTCGCCGCCTCGCACCATAAATGGCATACTTTCGGTTACCAGCATACTATTGGTAAGTACAGGTATGGTTTTTTCCTCGCCATCGCTGTGCTGGTTGGCTTCGGCAGTTACACGGTACGTGATGGCTTGCAGGCCCACCGGTATGGCCAATTTCCATTGCACTACCGTGCTTTGTCCTGTTTTTACCGTAAATAGCTGTTTGCTATCAGCTTGCAGCACTTGTGGCAATAATTTCCCTGTTACCGCATCCATCAATTGCAAATTGGCTATTCCGTTCAAGTCGGTTTCACTCACATTGTTCACTTTGGCGGTAAATATAAAGGTGTCGCCTTCGCGGAAAAATCGAGGCGCATTGGCACTGATGGCTACTTCTTTTTGGGTAATCAGTTCATGCTCTATAGTTCCCACTTTCAAATCCTTAGTATGGGCAAGTCCCAACATCTTCCATCGGGTAAGTGCCTCGGGGATGGTGAATTCAATGATGGTTTCGCCCAGCGCGTTGGTACGCAATTCGGGATAAAAGAAGGCCGTTTCGTTGAAATTCTTGCGGATAGAAATTGCAGGAGGGCTTACATTTGAACTGCCAGCTGCGACTTCTTCTTTAGTTTGACTACCAACTGTTGCTTGTTTCATTGCAGGGGCAGGGGCAGGTGCAAAACCACGTTCTTGTTCTTGGTCCATCCAGTCCACAGATGCACTTTCCATGAGCATATCCATATTTGCTCCTTGAGATCCGTACAATCGTGACGATACTCCACGAATTGCTCCACGAATTCGTAATTGATCCAAACTAAAGTGATTCAAATAAAAATAAGTCTGCACATAATTCGATGGATAGTTATAACGATTATATTTACTTACCGACTCCACCGTATTAAAGTTGTAGTCAGTGGTGCGCAAATAAGGATAATTACATGGATTGGTAACCGATATTAGACGATCCCATGCGTGTTCCGTAAACACATCTAAGGACGCATCATACAGCGTGGCGAGCAATTCGGCCACTTGGGGGTCTTGTTTTCATCGGTAATCACCAATTGCCATTTCTCGTGTTCGCCAGGTTGCAACTTATCACGAAAGGTACGGAAATTGATTTGTAATCTTTTATTCTGATAAGGCACTTCGATATTAGACGATTCCGAATAGTATCGGTTTTGGTACACCATCTCGAACCGAGCCGTTACGCCCGCCTCATAACCGTCTTTAATATCAATTGAGAACAATCGTCGCCTAGGGCTTACAACGATTGAGCGCCGTTCCAACTCGGCACCTTTACTATCATATAGTGTGTAGTATACCACCGAATTTTCGCCTCCAGCCAAATCAAAAAGTAGCTTGATCGCCTACTGAAGCCTTTGTTTTCAAGGGTCGATACCACTCTTCCATTTGCGTAATAGATCCTTTACTTTCTTTACTAAGAAAGCCTTGTGCGCCACTATCAATTTGTACATATTGCGTACTAGTAGTACTGATACCCTTTGGAGTAGTGGCGGTGAGGGTAACACGGTACCAACCCGATGCCATATTGCCCATCAATTTAAAATTCAGTGGATTGTCCTTAGGTACATTAGGGAGCACTTCGCCTTTATATATTTGCTTACCCACCGCAAAGGTCGATGGATCGTTGCTTTCGGTATAATACAATTCAAGCGGAAACAGTTTTTTAAATTCGTCTCTCGTCATTATTGCTGTATCCGATTGTTTTCCCAATCGTGCTCGGGTAATCCCATAGGGAAGCATTAATTGGTCAATACTAATTTGCACCTTGCTAGGCACCATGGTGCCATCTAAATTTGTTGTTTTAATGGGGAAGCTATATTGTGTATCCAAATCCATCCAAGCAGGCAAATTGCATTCTACCACTAAGGGGTTCAGCGCAGCCCGCACATTGAGCGAGGTGCTTTGGGTTTCGCCATTTGTGTCGGTAATATCGGCCGTCACAGTGTAGGTATAAATTAACTGATCGTTTTTCACATCATCTACCAAAGCCGTGAAATCAATTTGGAAAGCCCCCGAGGCATCGCTAACACAGGTACCCGAAACAATTTCGCGCGAGGGTTCGGGTGTCGAATAATACCATCGGTAAAAGGGAAATCGAGATGCCGATTCGCGCACCACCCTATACTGCACCTTGGCTCCATCTACTGCATAGCCCGCCAAAGCGGTGGCCTTTCCAGTAATTTTCACCGCACTGTTGAGTGCCACCTCCTCGGTGGGTTTATTCAAAAGTACTTCAAAACTAGGCCGTTTGTATTCCTCTACTCGAAACAAAATATACCCATTAGCACATTGTCAAACTCATATTTCCGTTGAGCAAACCCATGGGGATGGTGAAACTGCCATTGGCACTGCCATATTCGTTGGTAACAAGGCTTTGTTTTCCTACCTCCTGGTCATTTACATCTCTTAAATTGACCTCTAATCGTTCGTTGGGTTTAATTTTTGATAGGGATCCTTGTTGTTGCAAATACAAAGTCTTATAGTACACCGTCTGACCAGGGCGATAAATGGCACGGTCGGTAAAAAATTGTACGTGGGGATGAATCTGTTTATCCTCCTTATCTACATTATATCGATAGGGGTATTGTTCCTTTGTATACAAAGGTATCTGTACCTTTCACAAGGGCTATACAACTCCTGTGCCCTTTCTGATCCAGTATTAATTGTCCATTTTTATTGGTACGCAGACTGGTTGTTTTCGTCTTATTTTTTTCATCATAAATCAATAGTTTTACTTCTAAATCGGCTAATCGTACACCCGTGTTGCGGTTGTATGCATTTAATTCCCCATTTATAGTAACGGCACCCAATTCCGACACTTGAAATACTTTTGCACTTCGGCATTGGTCCCCTCACTGGCTATTTCCATTACGTATACACCAGGCAACAAACCCTCTAAAGCAATATCCGACTGATGTTTCTTGATAATCAGTAAAAATAGGTAATGGGCTATTTTTCTGTGAAACAAGGCTTCTTTTTACATTAATATTATTCCGCTGTACATCTTCCCAATTACGAATGCCTTGAATAGCCAATTTAAAGACACTTATTTTTACGTTTTCACATTCTTAAACGACAGCGAAACCAAAATGGGCGACTGTGGCAGATAAACCTCTTCGATAGTTAAGCTAATTTCGGCACCTCTAATGTTCAACAACAAATAATCCGCATAATATTCTTTTTTGGCAACAGGGCTTTTGGGGTATTTCGATAGAATGAGTTCGCAATAATCGACTGCTTTTTTTAATTTCTCTGGATTTTTCTTTGTTGCCGATTGGTATGTTTCATAATTAAACAAAGCCAATTTATAGTATGCCAAAGCCACATCGGGTGTGGTGATGGTTTTTGTAAGACGTTCGAGCGCAGCTTCATACAATTGTTCTTTATGGGCAACACCGCTGGTTTGGTACAGATAGTTTAATCGATTCAAATCGGTATCCAACAAGGCCGAAACTTGTCCGTTGGCTAAGCGAAATGTCAACCATTGCTGATACATGCGAAGCGTTTGATAGGGCAAAGAGAGCGTATCGGTTTGCGAAAGTGTGATTTGCGAGAATGCTTGGGCATCGGTAAAAAACTCGGGCTGGTTGATATTAAACGTTTCTTGACCGAGACTCGATGCTTGGTTAATGGCACTAAACGCATCAATGGCCCTGCCTACCAATAAATCGTATAAGGTGGGACGCACATCCAGCGAATTGGGTTTGCCCGATAGGCAATCTTGATAATCGCTGATGGGTATTTTTTGAAGATCAGTTGCACGTGTTAAGGATTGGCTATAAGCCGCTATAATTTCTTTGTGGATGGTGGCCAAATCCCACGTTTCGATATCGTCCAATCACCACCGATGATGTAGTGGTACGGTTGAGGTATTGCCATTGATGATTGCTGTAATGTTCCCAATACACTTGTGCCAATTGCGATTGTACCAAAGCATTAGCCGGAAAAGGAAGCGTGGCAATGACTTGTTTAATTTCGGTAATGAGTTGCTGTTTTTCGCTTTCATCCTTATCCGAAGTTTGGGCTTGCAGATTGAATTTGTAGGTGATGGCCTTCACCAATTGCGGATAATTGGATTCCTTTTGTGCTTGTAGATAAAGCGTTTCGACCTCCTTTTGTGCCGATTGGGGCAGGCGGTCTTTATTCAAGAGTTTGTCGATTTTGATCCACGACTGTGCATAATCGAATTTGTTTTGCGATGTGAGCATGGTAAACGATATTAACGATAAAATAACGGTGTATAGCAACCTCATGACGATATATTTTTGTTTTACCAGACTAGATAGATACAAGTTGTATGCCACAAATGTAGTGAATTATTAAGTAATGTATTAATGTATAATACACTGCGAATGACCCCAGCGGGGTCACATGTTTATAGAAAACGTGACACCTCCGCGAACACGGGGTCGCATGTATTTGTTTTATTATTAGCCTGTTATGATAATAAAAATATGCGACCCCGCTGGGGGCGTATTCGCTGTGGTATCCATTTCTATAAACATGTGACCCCGCTGGGGTCATTCGCAGTGTGTTATATATCAATCTATTACGCCTTAACTTAATGACCTTGGGCTTTAGCCCAATACCATTAAGTTAAGGCGTAATCAATTGATAATCAAATTTAATCACACTCATAATAATGTCACCCCGCTGGGGTTCCGACTAATCTTGGCATTTAATCTCATTATAATGACTGTTTATCAAACTGTTACGTAAATACAAATCGGTTATTTCTTAATTTAATGGCATTGGGCTTTAGCCCAAATAGCAGATGAAACCACACCTTGAATATCGAATATATCTACTCCCAGCTTTATATTGATTAAAATACTTACAAACAAAAACAATTAAAATCAGTACAAAATGATTTTAATCACTTAAAATGACTCCAACATGAACATTTTCGACCTTCCAGAAACTGAAAACGAACACCAATTAGAATTATTGTTTTTTAGTTTTGTTTTTATAAAATAAACAATTATAACTTATATGTTAGTGGCGATTACTTGATATAGTAGTCACCATTACTTTAGACCTAGGCAATGTTATGCGCGCAAGTTGCTAATGTTATGCGCATAAGTTGCCCCTTAATGTTTACGCATAACATTAGCAACTTATGCGCGCATAACATTAGCAACTTATGCGCATAACATTAACAACTTTCTCTGCCTAACGATAATAACAACTTATAAGCTTGTTTAGCCTATAAGTACTTGATCATAAGATTGTTATAACAAGTAGTATTCGATGGCACCCATGTTTTCAGTAATTGTTAAGACTTAAACGCATTAAATAATTCCCGTAAGTCCAAATACAGCCCTTGTAGCAAAATAAAATTTATTTATTTATTTACAAGCCCACCTGAAGAAGGTTGGTTTATCTTTGTGCTGACATTTAAAGTCATTAATAATAAAAAAGAATGAAAAAAATTTATTTTATAGCTTCCCTTTTATTTACGTTCAGCTCGGCTTGGGCAGGGGGATTACTTACCAATACCAATCAAAGTGCGCATTTTTTACGAAATTTGGCTCGCGATGCCTCTACCGAAATAGACGCCGCTTATACCAATCCTGCAGGTACTACGATGCTTGACGAAGGATTTCATTTCTCGATGAACAATCAAAGTGCTTTTCAAACACGGCTCATTACTACCGATTTTGCACCTTTTGCAGCCAATGGTGGCAATTCGGTTAAAGAATTCGAAGGAACAGCTTCGGCACCCATCATACCTAGTATTCAAGCTGTATACCGATCCGGTAATTGGGCTTTTTCTGCCAATATAGCTGTTTCTGGTGGTGGTGGCAAAGCTACCTTCAACGATGGGTTACCATCATTCGAATCGGGTTTGGCGATGTTGCCCGGCATTATTAATACGGTAGGCAAAAATCCTGCTATACCAGGTGGCATAACTGCCAATCGATATGAAGCGGATAGCTATATGCGTGGTTCGTCATTTATATACGGTGTTCAAATGGGAGGGGCTTACAAAATCAATCAAATGTTTGCTGGGTATGCTGGTTTCCGGATGAATATTGTGAATAATGGGTATGAAGGATATCTTCAAAACTTGAAATCGAATCCAACATCAGCAGCATTAGGGATGACTGGGGCAATGATTAGTGCCGATAAAATTATCGACATGGCTATTTCTGTGAACCACCAACGAAGCGCAATTGGCCAGTTTGGGTTTGCTGAAAAAAGCATCGCTTGATGGGGTTCATTTAGATGTAAGCCAAACAGGTTGGGGCGTATCGCCAATTTTGGGTTTCAATTTCAATCATAAAAAACTTAATGTTGGAGTGAAATACGAGTTTAGAACCACGTTAAATGTCGAAAATAAAACTAAGGTAGATGATACACATGGTTTTAAACATGGCGTAAACACGCCACACGATATCCCTGCTTTATTTACAATTGGTGCAGCTTACGACATTTTACCTAAACTGAAAGCCAGTATAGGGTTTCATCAATTTTTCGACTCGTCAGCTAAAATGGATAAAGACAAACAACAACATATTTCGGGAGGCACACATGAGTTTCTTGCTGGTTTAGAATACAAAATCACGAATCAATTCCTTGTTAGTGGAGGCTATCAAAGCACACGGCAGGGGGTAAACGATGCTTACCAGTCTGATTTGAGTTTTGCACTTAATTCGTATTCTGTAGGTTTTGGTGGAGCTGTTAGCATTACCGAAAAAGTACGAATCAATATTGCGTATATGTTTACCAATTATACCGATTGGACGGTAACAGGCACATCATCGGGCTTGCCTTTAAAAAACACTTTTGGTCGTACAAATAAAGTTTTTGGGGTAGGTGTTGATTTTAGAATTAATTAATAGCAATCCACGTATCAAACGAGGCGATACACCAAAGAGAGGTTTTGGCTACAATGATTAGTGATGTTATTGAGGGTTTTGATAAAGTCATTTATCCCAATTGGGATGCACTGTTTGATACACTCAATAGCAGGATAACAAAAAAATTCACACTCTGTATTGATGAGTTTCCTTATCTTGTTTCCGTTTGTCCGGAGTTGCCATCAATTTTGCAAAAGAAGTTAGATTCAAAGGAATTAAAGTATAATCTGATTTTGTGTGGTTCATCTCAACAGTTAATGTATGGTTTGGTGCTGGATAGCACATCACCTCTATATGGACGTGCTGATGTGATACTTAAAATTACACCCATCAAGTTACCCTACATTCAGGAAGCATTAAAACTGTCGGACGTAGAAGCGGTTGAAGAGTATGCCGTATGGGGCGGAGTTCCTCGTTATTGGGAATTGAGAGCGAGTGATAAAACACTTTTGGATTCGATAAAAAATAATTTATTGTCCGTAAATGGAACTTTGTATGAAGAACCCATAAAGCTATTTAAAGATGATATAAAGGATATTGTAAAAACGTCCACTATCATGTCGTACATAGGGCTTGGAGCAAATAGACTCTCGGAAATTGCAGGACGATGTGGAGAAGTTGCTACTAATTTATCTCGCCCTCTAGCCAAATTGGTAGCACTGGGTTATCTTGAAAGAGAGATTCCCTTTGGGGAAGATGAAAAAAATGCAAAAAAAAGCATCTATAAAATTAGCGACCCGTTTATGGGCTTTTATTTTCGGTTCATTGTACCGAATAGTTCTTTTATAGAAATAGGTCGGATAAACTCCATCTTATCTGCTTATGATATACAATTTGCATCTTTTGTGGGTCAATATTGGGAAAAAGTATGTCGCGAATCAGTTTCTGGAAACGTAGTAGATGGTGTTACTTATGGTATGGCCCGTAGGTGGTGGGGAAATGTTTCTCGCACGGAAAAAATAGAAATAGATGTTGTGGCAGAATCGTTAGACAAGAAATATCTACTTGTTGGCGAATGCAAATGGACGACAGGGGAAAACACAAATAGATTATTATCCGAGTTAAAATTGAAAGCCGAGAAATTACCATTTGCTAAAAACCATATCATAGTGACAAAACTATTTCTAAAAAATCAGTCTTCAGATGACAGTAAAGATGCATTATCGCCAACAGAAGTAATGCATTTAATGAGGCAATGATGTCGTACGTAATTCATAATTCATCCAATTCATAATTTATAATTCATAATTCACATGCCGTACAGTTTAAAGATCCAAAAATTATTAATTACCAGAGACGAACAAAATTCGCCTAACGACCGAATCAATACGCTAAAACAAGCGATCAAGCTAGCAGATACCCATAATGATATCGATTGGGGATTTGAGTTGCGATTGGAATTGATTCGTGAAGAGAAAGATACCGCTCGATGTATCGAAAGTTTTCCCGCATTTGCGTGGATACTTGACGCTTTTGATACGCATCCCGATACTTTTGACGAAGAGGAGTTTTTGTGGGAATACAAATGGATGCTCGGATCATCACGCCGAAACAGTGACATCTCGATGGAACAGATAGAGGGGATTAGCGAAGATTTTAAAACCCGATTGCTCCGCAACGGTTTCAGTTTACGTCCCTATTATACCGCTAAATCACATTTAGCCTTTTCGATGGGTAAATTGGATCAAGCACAAGAGTTTATTGAACTACGCGATAAAGAAGTGATTGACAATATGTCCAATTGCCGAGCTTGCGAAATGGACGATAATGTTGAATTATACCTCCGTCGAGGTGAGTTTGATAAAGCCTTTTCGATTGGTAATGAGCTGTTAAATAAAAAAGTGACTTGTGCACACATGCCATTTTCGACATATTGCTCGAGTACTTATTTTTTGCCAAAAGCAGGTCAATTGGATCTTGCTGCAACTTATTTTGATAAAGCTGTAGAAGATTTGAATAAAATGGACAGCGATTCGTCGCAACTTACAGAAATAGGCGATCTGATCTATTAC
>JAGWCC010001698.1:0-15409 GCA_022651775.1 Drusus annulatus | reverse complement strand
TCTGACGCGGACGTGTGTTTACAGAACACGTCCCGTACAACATGGTTTTAATAATAATAATAATATTTGGATAATTTGTTTAGCGCCGTTTTTGTGAAAAATCACCCAGGGCGCTGTTTACCTCACATATGCCCGGGGGATTTCATTTCTACTGCATTCAGCCAGTTCCACGCCTCACTGCCATACATCAGGATTGGTTTTAGGTTAGGTAAGGTTAGGTACGCTGTTGTGGACTGCTAGCCTCCCTTTTTTGGCAACTTTTTATTAGCGACTGCTGCATTTAGTTCTTCGTTAATAATAATAATAATAATAATATTTGGATAATTTGTATAGCGCCGTTTTTGTGAAAAATCACCTCAAGGGCGCTGTACAAATCTTAATTTAACGTTAACCCTAGACACCAAACCTTCGTCGCATCGACGAGTACGCGATAATAAATACGCTGTCTTTTTTTTCTGCGCATGCTGATGGGCGTGTTGTCGCTTGTCAACCATGTGCTTTCCACGGTCTCTTGTCTCTTTTTCGAGATATTGCGAATCTACTATCTACTGTCATTTCGACGATTGGTTAGGGTTTGTGTATACTTTTTGGTAACTAGTTGTGTTACTCTTTTTGCATTTTTTTACCATGGTTTCAAAACCTATGTCTTATGCTGATATCACGAGTTTATTATTAGAAGAGGAGGACATTTGTGCATTTAAGGAATCGTTTAATAAGGAAAAATAAGACAATGTGGATGTTGATGATGTGGAAATTGATATTAAAGATGACCCATCCGACCATGAGGATATCCAACTAAATGCTGAAGGATGATTCTCAACTGGATTACTGAATCATGTGTTGGAGCCAAAATCATCGCCAGTTCCATCGAAAGAGAGCTCAGGTAACCGCAGTCGGAACCGTCATGTTCAGGCCACAGAGTAAAGGGCGACTTCAGGCAGAGCAGCTGCAATCAATATTGAACGAGTTGCCAGAGGACCAGTTCGTGTTGCAAGGAGTATGGTGGATTCACTGTCATTATTTGTGTACACTGTCATTACAGTGGTTAGAGCACTCATTGATATTCTGGTGTTAACTGAAGCTCTGAAAGACAACCATCTGACCCTTGATGAAATACTCAACACAGAGTATTCTGGTACAAGATACGTGTCATGTATGAGCAAAGAAAGATGCGACTTTCTTCTACGATGTCTTTATTTCGACGATACGACGGCAGCAATTTGTGATGAACATAAATTTGATTTTTGCGGGACCTGCGCTTCTAAAAATTAGTTTTCACATTTTTTTCTGGGTAGCAAAAATCTTATTAGTTTAGCTCGCCAAAGAAGAGAATACATTTTCACGTTATTTTTTTTATAAAAAAATATGCAAGTATGTTGCCACTTACGATCTCATAAAAACTAGTGCCTTACTAAAAGATATTTAAAAAATATATATATATGTTTGTGGCGAAATTTAAATAAATTGTTTTATTTATTAATATAACCTTAGCCTCATATATGTGTCTAATAAACATAACATAACCATATGTTTTCAATTAAAAATATCCACCCTAAAAATAGTTCGTCGATTGGACGAATGGTTAGGTTTAATGGGGCTCGTACGAACGTTAGGTGTCCAGGGTTAAAAGAATTCCCTGCATTCACCCTTCTTTCAAATAATAATACGAATTATCAAGTGATTTTTGATTATGAAAAACTATCTATAGATTTTAACTGCTGCAGAAAAAATCAAAGCGCATGTTGCATGGAAATGTACCTATATTATTTCCCACCGTTTCAGAGAGTGCCTTTAATAATAATGCGACGTTGCCCAGCTTAAACTTGCACCGGAGTGCCGGGCCGTCGGGAGCGCGGGAACAGGCAACGCCGCACCGTGAACGTTGACGCCGTCACATCGGGAAGTAGGTACTGCGACCACTCTAGGTACTTACCTACCGCTGCTCGGTGTTGCTAGACGGTAGAATGTATATATATATATTATTATGGTACCTACTTCCTACCTCTACTGTTCCACGATGTTATTTCACGGTCACTCGGGCCACTTGGGACAGTGAGAGAAGTGCGGCCATTTTTTAAATATTAAATACGCTCATCTCTGTATTAGAATCATATTGCTTTTTACTTTTAGTGCGATTCTAGACATTCGATTATGTGCACCAAAAATGCCAAAATATTGCAAACGAAACTCGGAGTTTTGGTATACTACATCTGAAATCTGGGGCGTTTTTCGCTTTTGTGGTGATTTTATAAATTTCGTGGGGGGGGGGGGGGAGTAACCACAAAATGACCGCAGAAATAATAACAGTGAATTTATACAGCGGAGTTTTGTGATATTTCACCTCAGCTGAAATATGCATTAATAACGAAAAAATGTGCGTATATAATCCATTGTCTAATGATTATTTGGAATGGGATTGTGGCGGACATGATTAACTTTGGGAATTCAATATTAGTTTTCTACCTAGAATATTTCTTGCTTTCATCCTTTGTAGGTTATACGTAAGTTAGTATCTACAAACCGCATAAGTTTGTAAGCCGTATGAAAAAAAAGGTTATAATTTGCAGGAAGTCCCTAGTTTTATGTTGTGTTAGATTACATTTGGTTTTAATTTCTTAGATAACTAACAAATTAACCGTTACGCCCTTTTTCGCAGAGTTCCCCGTTCTAATGGTTTCTCATGTGACATCTCTTCTATATCTCTAAGTTAAAAATATTACAAATCCATTAAAACTCATTTCAAACGGAAGTTTATTATATTGGAACGAATAGTCCAAAGATTAATTACATATTGGTGTAAGTTACTAGTTGTTTTGTAGGTTAGGATGTTAAATATTTGAGATCAAACTAAAAAAGACGATTTTTATGGTACATACGTGTGAAAACTGTTTTTTTTTTGGTCCTTTTGTACTTCGATTAAAGCAACCAAGCATAGCACATATGGCCATGATGTTTTGCTAGATATTGCACAAAAAATAACTCAAGTTTTTAACTATTTACGTACTTTTGACAGTCCGTTCGCCTTACAGTCAAAACGTGTGTGAAGTTTGTGCAGATTAAATAACGGAGACATGGCATTTAGCCCGCCCCAAATCGTGTATTGGTTTCAACAATTGTTTGTCTCTTTTTCTCATATGCTTATAGAACCGAGCATAAAGAGAGAGCTATATTTTGTGAGTTTGTCAACGATTTGTCACAAATTAGTACGGTCTCTTTATATTGTTACTCTGAGGTTAGTTCCTACTTTGGCTGCCTGCACGGATTAGTCTGAACATAGAAGCAGGAAAGATACAGCTACTTGCATAGGGTACCTTCATAGTTTATTACTTTATCTAGCTGAATTTCCCATACACACAATACCTACGCCTTCGTACGTAATTCTCCTATATTATACAAATAGATATTATGACAGTACGAGGTGTTAAGTGCTCAGATACGTCAATTTGAGCGGAAAAATATGCTCCTAATTTTTTTTTTAAATTTCAGGTAAGCAGGTCCTGAAGAAAAAAATGATACCTTTTTATAAAGTCGTTCTTTCTGCGGAAGATCGTGACCCCACGACAAATGCCCTGATTGACCTGAAAAGTAAAAAATCGAAGAACACACAAAAACTTGACTAACCTTTCCAGTTGTCAAAAACAAACCACTAATCCAAAATGGCTGATAATGCTAACATATGATAAACATATGTGTACCAACATAACAAAAAAAAACGATAATCGAATGTACACAGCCCGCGAAAATTCAAAATTCACCTTTTCTTTTGAACAGACCTCACATATATGTGTTAATGTTAATATGTTAGTTGTAAGTCACTAGTTATAAGTATTAGGCCTCGTATAGTTAGAAGAATCACAGGATTTTTACAAACCAGAATAGCAAACACTCCGGAACGGCTCAGTGTCCTTTTTAGTCGATGACAGCCACTAGACGACATTTACAACGGCTGTACCAATATTGTTCAAAGCCTCTAACTATTATAAAGTTCATAAGAGTGTGATAATGATAAACAATAACGATTTCCAAATATTATTACATACGATAGGTATCTTTCTAAGTCCTGCTTGTCAGAGCTCCCGTCACATTTCAACCCGACGGGGTTGTCGTTTCAAATCGACAATCAGCGCCATTTTGATTTCATAACGTCAAGCATACCATCACGTGATCACGACCTTGGAGAAACAATGTACGGAGAGAGAGCTAATTATTTTTACCCAACCGATACAAACTTGCGATAAATCACTTTCTCCGGGTTTTTACGTCGTACACACGAGAGAGAAAGAGACAACAAATATAATACTCCGCTTCAATGTACTGTCACAATGATCTTGGGCTCCTGGGTCACCGCGGGACTCCGCCCATATTTTTTATTATGACACTAAACTTGACACAACTAAACGGTTTTTTAGGTTAGATGCTATATTTTTGTTGACATCAATACTGTGAAAAAGTGGTTATACGAATAAACAAAAATATTAAATAAATACCCTAGCCTTGGTCTTAGCCACGCCCAGGTCCGCCGAGTCAGGTAAAAATCATCAAAAACTGACTACACTGCCTTGGATTGATACCACTCCATATACTCTAAGATCACATAGGCCCGTTTGATAGATTCTCCTATCTTAACAAACGGATTGCAAACTTTGGAGCACAGACGTCAGGTGGGAATGCTGTCTTTGTTCTACAGGTATTTCAATGGAAGATGCTCCGAGGAACTTGCGTCATTGATCCCTTCGGCACCGGTGCATGGTCGGGAAATTCGCCAAACGCACGCCCAATATTTGTACACGGTTGACATTCAATACATGAGAACGGGTCGCTTTTACGACTCGTTCTTATGTTCAACAGCTCGGCTATGGAACGATTTGCCGGCCTCTGTGTTTCCTCCCTCCTTCAACATGGGCCTCTTCAAGACCCAAGTTCACTCCTTCCTTTCCTCAAAAAAACCCTCCACTCAGCATCCCCAAAGATGACATAGGCCCTGAGGGAAATTGTTTTCCTCAAGACCTCCTGTGTGGAGTTATTGTAAAAAAAAAAAAAAAATCACAACCGTTATGCTTGATGTCTTATAAAACATTGATCAAACGCTGACACGGGCCGAAAACCGGCGGTTAACGGGGGCGTTATTTGAAGCGGCGAACGTCAACAAATAAAAATTGGCGCTGGATGCCGATTTTAATCTAAAATTGACAGATTATTCCAAATTACTGTCCGACTTGCTTTGAGTGAAGTGAAATAAAATGAAAAATAATGTATTAATATTATAATATTCGTTTCAAAGACAGCATTCTATTGTTATTGTCACCAGTCGTACCACTCTACACTCATAGCGGCATAACATAACCATATTTGGTTATGTTATGGTATATTATGGTTCGCGTTTACGTGTGGATTGTCGACGAACAAATCGTAAAACACAAGTCTGATTTAAAAAATACAATGATAGTAGATTCAAAATTCAATCTGATAGTATTAATACTCTAAGCCGTCTTCTGTACACGATTTGTTAGACCGTCGCGTAGGGCAAAAACAATACTGGTAATTTTCGCGCACACATAAAAAAAAAATATATATATATATTCCGACGACGCTACTTCATGATTTACTCACCATGTGCCTTTTGACGTGTGTATCAAGACTAAACTAGTTAGGTATAATTGGTTAAGTTGAACTATAATATATAGACATTGAATTAAATATGCAAAGGGCGTTGATCTCAGAGCAATAATATATAAGAGGGAGCGCTGCTGTAGTCAGTTTTGATGAGTTTTGCCGGACTCGGCTAGACCTGGGCGTGGCTAAGACTAGGGCTAGGGTATTTATACAATTATTCATAACACATGTCGACATAATGTTTTTGTTTATTCATATAATCAAGTTTTCACAGTATTGTTATAAACAAAAATATAGCATAGTATAACCTAAAAAACCGTCAAGTTATGTCCATTTATGTCGCACGTCAAAGCGTGTGGGCGGAGTCAACATTTTTACAATACTTTAAAGCGGTGTGATAATTTGGAAAATTTTGTTGTCTCTTTCTTTTTCATGGTGTACGGCGTAAAAACCCGGAGAAAGTTATTTATCCAAAATTTGTATAGGTTGGGTTAAAATAATTAGCTCTCTCTCCAAATATTGTTACTCCGAGGCTTTGATAGAGAAAATAAATTAAGTTAAAGGCATGATCTGAAAAACTTTGCAGTCTGCACACTCTCCCCATGAATCCACAACAAAATGCTAAAAATTGCATATTTTGACATTTTTCTTACATCATATTTTCAAGCATATTTCGGCATTTTTAGTGCACACAATACATTTCTTTCAGCTTTATCCAAGTTTCAAAACTTATTTTTACCTATTCAACAATAAATAATTGAAAATATGGAATAAATAATATGGCGTTCGAGTTATCTTCGTCTAGATATTCTAGACAGGAAACCCTGTGCAAATGTCACGACGCCAGAGCTTACCGTTAGAGTGTATACCTCTCCAGAACAATTTTTTTTTAGTTATACAGACTACTGCTCTATACTGCGAATAGACTAAGTATTGCTTTTTGACCATAAATACTCATTTTAGTGATCTCATACATCAAAAAAAGATTTAAGTAGGTAAGTAACAATGACATTACAAATATATAGACACGTTGTAGCGCTCTCAAAGTGGCAAGCAAAAACCACGCCAGTTGGTGTGCTCGGTGTTTAAGCCGATTTAGTACTGTCATGCGTCGCTTGAGGTCGTTTACTATATCTAATCAAATTACAAAAATAAGTGCCAAAATGCCCTCGTGTGTGATGAGAAAGTGTTTCAATTACACTGCAAAGACTACTGAAAGCCAAGGAATAACATTTAATTTCTAAGTACGCGCAAATGACTTATTAATTTAGACAACACAACTATCCGTCGTGGCGCTTTCGCAGCTGCCTGACGTGTTTTGGTCTTTCACGTTATTTTTCGCCAAATAAGTAGGATATTTCACAAATTACTTTTTTCAAATTACACCAAAATTACCGTTGTTGTGTATAGGTTAAGTGAATAAACTCCAAATAATTTTAAAGTGACTAGTTTCGACGTAATTTTGATTTAAAAAAAAAATTAATCTTTAAATATCAGTGTTTTAAATGCAGTGCAATAGCCCGAGAATGGTCACTTGCTTTGACCCTTGTCCAGATGTGTCCCTTCGACCGCCCGGGAACCGGCAGGGGGGCGGGGGAGTGCCGATCTCGACCGACTGTTCCCAAACGCGAACGAACCAGGCATCCAACAAATCACCCAAGTGACACCCTTACAGATGACAGCCAGATGACATTCGCCCACGTTGGTCTAAATCTGTTAGGGCGACCGCATTCCATCTTACATAAGCATTACAATTTAACAAGATCTGTACAGCGCCCTTGAGGTGATTTTTCACAAAAACGGCGCTACAAAAATCATCCAAATATTTTTATTATTATTATCCCCATTGTTGACCAACATAATGACGGCTTCGCGTAAGGGAAGTGCTATATCATTCTGTCCGATCGTATATCTGTTTCGTTCATACACACATATTCTATGAATGTCTATCTTTGTCACAATGATGATACATGACCGATATTTGAATGATGAATTATTTACTGGTAACATAAGTGTGTTTGTTACTGGCCACATTTTGTGTTAATATTCTAAGGCTATAACGTGTCTATACTCGTATATTTGTACGTCATTGGTAAGTAAGTGTTTACTGATTTTTATTGGCATTTTACGTCCCATTTTTAACGAAAACTAGCGGAAAATTCATTATTGGGAATAAAAAATACATCAAAACACGATCACAAAATCAAATACACTTATCGTCATCTACTCACACAACTAAATTTGGAATTAACTCCTTACAATACATAGGATATACACATTACAACGCATTACCCAATGAATTAAAACTCCCAGTTGCGAACAAAAAAATATTGGCAAAAAAACTTAAAGGATATTTTCTCGAAAAATTTATAAATCAGTGATGTGTCCTATCTGTGAGACCTCTGTGTGTGTGAATGTCTTTCTTGTTGTATTTGTGATGTTTATCTAGTTAGTCTCTACTCATATGAGTCTCTTCTTGATGTATTTTTTCGCTTGTTGCCTCTTCTTTTGTGCTTTCAATTTGGAATTTGTAAGTCTTTATAAAAATATAATTTCTTTTTGTTTTAAAATGTTGCCCTTCCCAGAATGAGTTTTTTTTTTAACTCCCTGGGATTAATATACCAAATGTATTTTGTATGTTAATATTTTAATAATAATAAAAATAAAAAAAAAGTTGAAAAATACAAATTTTGGGGAATTAGTACCCAGGTAGAGTAATATTTTCACGAAAACTAGCATAGATATAGCGATTTCGGCGTCCCACGTATAAGCACCTAATTTCAGATCTCCAAATAATAACATACGTGCCATATTTCCACGGATATTATAAATATGAGATATACCTAAGCTGTACCTACGTGATGGTTGGAGTTTCGGTTTTGAGGCAGGCAGCATTTCGTTAGCGGAGCTGGCGGAGCGAGCCGTAAGCAAAATCGATAGCTAACCAGAATGCAAGAATAGTTGCCGCGGCGCGCGACGTTGCCGGCTCGCCGTGTTCCGCGTTCTAAATCTAAATAAATAGCCGACGAAACATTTGGAATGATAAATAGCTAACGAAACATTTCAAACGATAAATAACTACGTCAGATTTAACTTCGTGTGATTTTGGGAGACGATCTTTATACGCATCCCAAAAATCAATTATTTCAATTATATATCATATTATGCAAGCCTCATGTAAGCGTTAAGAGAGCAAGATTAAGAAAGAGACACTTAGATGGTTTGAAAACGCAAAGAGGATGAACTGAGCGCCAAGATAATTTATAAAAATAAGGTTTTATTCCAGAAGGTATGCAGGAGTAGTGCAATGCAATACCTTCCATAATTAATAATAATATTTGGATAATTTGTATAGCATTTTTGTGAAAAATCACCCCAAGGGCGATTTTTCACAAAAACGGCGCTATACAAATTATCCAAATATTAAATATTAAGGGCGCTGTACAAATCTTAATTTCCACTTAATATTAATTCTTAGTTGATATTAATACATAGTTTTAATAATATTTATAAATAAAAATCAACAGAAATTCATAAGAAAAAAATAAAATTAAAATAATACAAGTGAAAAAATATGAATGGAGGATATTAGGCCTCATTTCTGCAAAATTATGATGGTAGAAGTCCCGCATATCCTAAAGAAGATTTCATCCGTTAGTTTTTTTTTTCTAAGCTTGAAGAATTACACCTGTAATGGCAATTTTTTTTCTGAATTATTAATTATCGTTTTTTTTGTTACAGAATTGAACCTGAGTTTTGAAGATGTTTTTTTGTTACAGAATATTTTTTTTATGTGGCAAGCAAAACACACACGTCAAGAAATTAATTCCTGCCAACAGGTTTTTAAAAAAATCCTATTATTATAAACACATTGAGAATAGAGAAAAAAAAAAAAAAAAACTCTCGAGATGCCCGTGGAAGGCTTGGCACGTCCAAGTGAATCAAATACAAGAATAACAGATGAGTATGTACCCATTAGACGGTGCATGAATGTGAATGAAGCAAGGAACATGTGCTTAGACAGAGTTGTGTGGCGATCAATCCTCTGTGCCTACCCTAGTTTCCTCCGGTGAAACATTATTTATAATATTTACTATAGGTATTCATACACTTCTATTATTATAAATATTACAGCTTGAAACACTTAACTTTGCAAGAGACCAAAGGAGAAACTAACGAATGGACGAACTATTTTTAAAATCCGTAGATTCTCTTGCATTCATAAAATCTATACTAGCGGTGCAACCTAAAGCATAGTGTGTCAAGCTATATTGTTTTGAATTTTTAAATTAAAGGGTCAGGCTACCAATGTAAAAAAACACTGGTCGACTTCTTAGATGAATTAAATAATGTAGATACGTTACTGAGACAACGCGCCTGGTTGCACTAAACCAAGTCAACGAGACATACCTTCGAAACACGCTTCATATAGCTATCTCTTCCGCACACACATATTCTTTGAAAGGCTATCCTCTTCATACACGGGTGAAACATTTAGTAATGAAACATTAGTGGTGCTAAATTTTTCGTAAGATTTGTATGAATATGACGTGTCTTGTATTTTATGTCTATGGTTAATTTATGGGAATTAATAATTCGTTGTTTTTGACAGTTTGATAATTAAAACGATGGAAATGACGTTGCAAGCTGACAATAGTTGCGTTGACCTTGAATTTCAGACAACAAATCTGTGCAAATTTCATGACGATTATTGTACCCGACGTAATCAGGTACACAAGTAAACTGTATAGGGGGCGGTCCCAATCTGTGAGATGCTCCAAGGGGTCGTCTCGTTGTAAGGGAGACGACGGGTTCAGCTTGTAGGGCCTCGGCTTTCAAGTGAAGATGCTGCGGGTCTGGTCCAGAGAGAGGTGTAGTCAGGCGGTCCAGGGGGGCAGGCGATGGTCAAATAAAAGTCAGGAGTCAAGTTGAAGGCGATGTCAGGGCGAAGATTAGTCAAGGTGAATGGTACTGGTGGAGGATGCTGGTGATCTGCCTTCCTTCTGGTTTTTGCGCAATTAATATTGCGCTCCAGAGCGCGACCACGGATTCGGGAGATTTGTATGGGGAATTTTGTTTCCCCCTTTCTCTCTCTTTCCGGGTCGCTGGCAATTTTGTGGGATAGATTTTAGCAATCTATCCCCTTCTCCTTTCCATCAGCTTTCACCTCAACTTTATTTCGCCCCTCTATCATTTTTATTAGATTCACAAAAAGAAGTACAAATATTCAAATTACAAATAATGCCCGGTTTTTTGGGGCTTGATGCTTAATAACTAACTTATCCTAACATTTACATACTTAATTCTATAATGAGTGTGTAGCCGAGAGTCGAGTCATCACGATGGTATAATTTATTTGGCCGTGTGATTGACCCGGCTCGCGATAAAGCTAGACAGATCGATTCCACCCGCGTGGATCGGTTCTCGCCTTGCCAGGCGCGGTCGGCGTCGGTCCGCGCTCAGACCCGTCATCGCGTTGGAATTCTCCCTACTCGGGGGTGTCCCAGCCCGAAGAGCTATCTCTTTGCGTCATTGCGACGTAACGAGCCGCGGTTGGAATTTGCCTACATAATATTTCCCTATGAACAATAATATAAACAATCTTAAGTCTAGTTTATCGACTACACATTATTGTGGACCATGTACGTCCGACACACTCCCTCATGGAGCTTCGCTACATTCCCCTCCGGGGAGGCGTACTGAGTCCACGTACGGCGGTGTCCCCCGGCGGCCGGTCTCTGGGTCGCGGGGTGTTTGCCGCGAGTGACCTCTGGGGGTTGAATGCTCCTGGGGCGGCGATCTCTCCAGCCGTCAGTGGGTCGGCTCCTGGTCGGCCGAATACTCCTGGGGGCGGCAATCTCTCAGCCGCTTAGCCAGCGAGTCAGCTTCTGTGGTCCGGATGCTCCTGGGGGACGGCAATCTCAGCCGTTTAGCCAGCGAGTCGGCTTCTGGTGGTCCGGATTCTCCTGGGGGACGGCAATCTCTCAGCCGTTTAGCCAGCGAGTCGGCCAGAAGGTGGGCCGGATGCTCCTGGGGGACGGCAATCTCTCAGCCGTTTAGCCAGCGAGTCGGCTTCTGGTGGTCCGGATGCTCCTGGGGGGCGGCAATCTCTCAGCCGCTTAGCCAGCGAGTCAGCTTCTGTGGTCCGGATGCTCCTGGGGGACGGCAATCTCTCAGCCGTTTAGCCAGCGAGTCGGCTTCTGGTGGTCCGGATGCTCCTGGGGGACGGCACCTCAGCCGTTTAGCCAGCGAGTCGGCCAGAAGGTGGGCCGGATGCTCCTGGCGGGCGGCAATCTCCTCAGCCGCTTAGCCAGCGAGTCGGCCAGAAGGTGGGTCGGTGATTTGACCCTTGGTGGGCCGGCGATTCATCAGCCGGTAAGCGTCAGCCGGCGATTTATCAACCGGCAATAGTTTTGTGACCGCCTCCGAGCGAGTCACGTGTGCCAGGCTTCCAAGGCGCTGGCGGGGGTGAGATGGTCCAGACGTTAATTTTCCTCCGACGGGCGCTTCGTAAAATGTGGAGAAGTTGTCATCTCCGTCGGAGGTTGCTGGAGCTCTCTTGTCCAGCAATTTTATGCCAGACTTTGTTGAGGGCGGCTCGTGAGCCGTACCGAGTCCTGAGGAGCGTTTTCCGCGTACGCTGTGTGACTCCCTCATCGGGAATCGCCTCTAGGCCTGACTGGTTTGTGGGAGATTGAAACAATCTCCCGGTTCGTACGCCAATGCTCGGGCTCTCTTTCTTTGGTTGGCGCCGGCCGTGTCTGCGTGTAGGTATTTATTACCATACTTTTCGCCTCCGTCCGCAAGAGGGGCGCGGGGAAGCAGGGCCGAGCCATTGTTCGCTTTGCTAGGCCGCCGCTGTCTTGCCGTTCCGTGACGAGACAGTCTGCCGGGTGGTGGAGTGCGGAGAAGCGGGCCGGGGGTAGCGCTCGTTTTGCTTGGCCGCTGTCTTGCCATTTCGTGACTAGACTTTGAGCCGGGCGGGAAGCGGGTGGAGCTCTTGCTCGTTTTACTGCTCCCCTTCGCTGTCCCGCCGTTGCGGGCCGGACCTGCGAGCCGGAAGGATGGCTGCGGGGAAGCGGGGGCGAGCTCGGCCGGCACTGTTTCGTCATTTCGCTTGGAGACAGTCTGCCGGGCGGTGGGGCGCGAGGAAGCGGGCCGGGGTAGCACTTGTATTGTCGTGCCATATCGGTAGCAGCCGTGGTTTCACCCGCCGGCTACCGCTTGTGGTTTGTCCCGTAGCAGTACTCGGGCTGGGCTGAGTCGTCGGCGGGGCGTCATTCTGCGTCTGCGCGCCCCGTTCGCTCGTAAACCATGCTGAGACGCCGCACTGTAATATGCGATGGTTCTCTCTGCGCCGCCACTGCAGTCCCGTTGTCTGTCGGCGGGCTGCTCATCGAGGCGGCGGTCTGGGTTGTTGCCCTCAGAGGCGCCATTGTGGCCGCCGATTGGATCGCCGTTTGTATGATGGGCGCAATCCGTCACGGCCTTGTCCGGGCTGTATACTGCCCGGGTGCTCCCGCAGCTCGGTCCGTTTCTGTGGGCTCTCCGCTTCGAGGCGGGGGGCTGGGGGTTGCGGGGTTGACTGCCCCAGTGCAAGTCAATATGTCCGCCGATTGCACGCCGCTTGTTTGAAAGGGCAATCTGTCGCGGTTTCCGCCGATTGCCCGCCGCTCGCTTGATTGGCGCAATCTGTCGCGGTTTTCTCCGGGCTGTAGATGCTCCCGGATGCCCCCGCAGCTTGGTCCGTTTCTGGGGGCTCTCCGCTTCGAGGCAGGGGGCCGGGGCTGCGGGGTTGACTGCCCAGTGCAAGTCACGATGTCCGCCGATTGCACGCCGTTTGTTTGAAAGGCGCAATCTGTCGCGGTTTCGCCGATTGCCCGCCGCTCGCTTTGATTGGCGCAATCTGTCGCGGTATTCTCCGGGCAATAGGGTGCTCCGGATGCCCCCGCAGCTTGGTCCGTTTCTGGGGGCTCTCCGCTTCGAGGCAGGGGGCCGGGGGCTGCGGGGTGTGCAGGGAGAAATCTCAGTGATGCAATAATTTCTTAGCATCTGCCGATGATGTTCTTCTCTGCGCTGTGCACGCCGTCTTTTCCGCACGCAGCCTGCCGCAATTGTCGGACGGTGTTTCAATCGAAGCCTCGCTTCCTGACGAGGCTCATTAGCTGAGGGGTGGACTTCAGGTTGTAAGGCTGACGTCCTTTAGGGTCCATTCAGCAGCTTGGGCAGGGCGCGGGCTCGTGCGCGGGCTGCTGTGCTGGTGGTAGGGTTTGGTGTCTCCGAGTCGTCCCGAAGGGATCCTGGAATCCGGGGCGCTTATTCCGGCCGCCCCGGTTGTGAGATCATCCTGGCCAGGCGTTGACTTTCCGTCTGACGCTCTTCCTAGAGCGTAAGGAAGGCGCCATCCTTGGCGCTGCTTCACAGGATGGATCCGGCTCGAAGGACCAAACTTATGTACCCGACGTAATCAGGTACACAAGTAAACTGTATAGGGGCGGTCCCAATCTGTGAGGATGCTTCCAAGGGGTCGTCTCGTTGTAAGGGAGACGACGGGTTCAGCTTGTAGGGCCTCGGCTTTCAAGTGAAGATGCTGCGGGTCTGGTCCAGAGAGAGGTGTAGTCAGGCGGTCCAGGGGGCAGGCGGATGGTCAAATAAAAGTCAGGAGTCAAGTTGAAGGCGATGTCAGGGCGAAGATTAGTCAAGGTGAATGGTACTGGTGGAGGATGCTGGTGATCTGCCTTCCTTCTGGTTTTTGCGCAATTAATTGTGTTTGCAGAGCGCGACCACGGATTCCGGAGGATTTGTATGGGGAATTTTGTTTCCCCTTTCTCTCTTCTTTCCGGTCGCTGGCAATTTTTGTGGGATAGATTTTAGCAATCTATCCCCCTTCTCCTTTCCATCAGCTAATCTCAACTTTATTTCGCCCCTCTATCATTTTTATTAGATTCACAAAAGAAGTACAAATATTCAAATTACAAATAATGCCCGGTTTTTTGGGGGGGCTTGATGCTTAATAACTAACTTATCCTAACATTTACATACTTAATTCTATAATGAGTGTGTAGCCGAGAGTCGAGTCAATACGATGGTATAATTTATTTGGCCGTGTGATTGACCCGGCTCGCGATAAAGCTAGACAGATCGATTCCACCCGCGTGGATCGGTTCTCGCCTTGCCAGGCGCGGTCGGCGTCGGTCCGCGCTCAGACCCGTCATCGCGTTGGAATTCTCCCTACTCGGGGGTGTCCCAGCCCGAAGAGCTATCTCTTTGCGTCATTGCGACGTAACGAGCCGCGGTTGGAATTTGCCTACATAATATTTCCCTATGAACAATAATATAAACAATCTTAAGTCTAGTTTATCGACTACACATTATTGTGGACCATGTACGTCCGACACAATTATATTATTCGAGAGTTTTTGCTGTTTTAGTAGGTAGATAAGGAAATATTGGGAACGATAATGCGTCGATTCATGTATTGCTTTTTTCCACGAAAATTGATTTTTCTGATTCCACTTAAAAAACAATTTGTATTTAGATTTTTAAAAGTGATTACACTACGAACAAAAAGATAATACATAATATCATTATTTATATTTATAAATAGGTATACACCATCAATCAAATAATAATATTATGTCACATAATAATTAACAGCACGCAGCAAGAGATAAAGAAAACAAACACGTATTCAAATCGTAATGAAATAAAAATATATTCGTAGACCATTCAAAAAAAAATATATTACGAGGTTTTTGTTTTTTTTTTAAATTTTTTGGGGAAAATAAGGCCAATA
>JAGWCC010001697.1:0-15896 GCA_022651775.1 Drusus annulatus | reverse complement strand
ATGTATACACCGAAAAACAAAGTAGAATAGAAATAGAATAAAAAAGAATAAAATAGACCAAAAGGAAGTTGCGCTACTGCAAACAAACAACATTTTGGGGGATTGATAATTTTTAAAAATAGAATTACGAAACAATGAATTTTCATCAAACTTCGATCGATTTTGCTAAACCTAAAGCGAAAAGACGAAAAAAGCCGATTAACAACAAAATACATAATCAACTAATAATCAACAATAAATGAATTGAGTCAGAAATTAATGCGAACATTAATTCGCAAAATGCAAACATGATGTTGACACAATGTATGCACGGGTACACAAAAGAGAAGAGAAGAAAAGAAAAAAGAAATAAAAAAGACCAAAAGGAAGTTGCGCTACTGCAAACAAACAACATTTTGGGGGATTGATAATTTTTAAAAATAGAATTACGAAACAACAATGAATTCCCATCAATTCCTAAAAAAGTTGAAGATGCTCCTAAAAAAAGTTGAAGATTACTTTCGGAAAAGTTGAAGGTCACTTTCGGAAAAGTTGAAGACAATTTGAATAAAAGTTGAAGAGCGTTTTTTGGAAAATTGAAATTGCAGTTGGCGTACTTGCGCATTTTCACTCGCATTCAGCAGAATGTTTTCTGCATTTAATGGCTGGCACATCGTCAAATTAATGCCGAAAATAAACTTCAATATTGCTAATAAAGCCCTTCTTGTCCTAATTGTAAAACAATACGAATACCGTTTAATAGTATTTATTACTCGACACATCAAGTTATTTTCGAACAACTTGATACGTCGAGATAGTTGTCAAGTTGTGTTGAGCAAAATATTGAGGATGGATAAAATTAAGACGAAATTGCAAAGTCAGTATAAATAATTAGATTTTTATTGCAAAAACAAACTAGAAGAAAGCTTACATCTTGCTTTTAAAGAGTACCTGCAACGCCTTGAAACGCAAACAAGCCATTACTTGCTGTATGAATTGTTATTTTTTGTTAAAACATCACATTTATTGCAGATTAAACTTACCTTTGTAATATAATCAATTGTATTAAGTGTAAATTATTGGTCAAAACGAATCGATTTTCAATACCGTTTGAGCAATTGATAAATTAATAGGCGCATTGTCTAAGTAAATAGAATTAGCATAACATTTCATAACTAAATATAAACAAATTGAAAAACAAAATCATTCTTTTATTAAGTCTCTTACTGTGCCAAACTACTGTATTTGGGCAATTCTTTTACGAAGAAACTTGCACCCAAAAGACAGGGGTATTTACGCTAAATGGTGGTGCTGTTTATACTGTAAATACGGGTGTCGATCCTGTAGGGCAAGGATGGTTGCGCTTAACTAACGACAACAGTGCGAGCTCTCAATTGGGTTATGTTTTAGTAGACGGGTCGTACCCCTCCAATTTGGGTTTAACTTTCGAGTTTGATTTTAAAATATGGTCGTCAGGACGTAATGCGGATGGTTTTACCATTTTCTTATCTGATGCTGCAAAGCCTTTTCTCAGAGGCGCACCAGCTGGTGCTTTGGGATATTTAGGTGTTGGAGGTGCACCAGCTACAGCGATGAAAAGTGCTTATCTAGGAGTCGCCATAGATGAATATGGTACTTTTGCACAATATTTGTATGCATTAGATCCTACGGGTCCTCCTCCCCCTAATACCACAGGTTATTTGGCACCTAATCGTATTTCGATTGCAGGACCCGAACCTACTTACAAATATTATGGGCACGCACAACTAGCAGCCCCCGATGTGCTAGAATATACCATAAACACTTCTGTACGGCCCTCGGATGCCGTATACTATCGTCGACTAAGAGTGCAAATAGACCCAGCCGTATTGCCTGCAACAGGTATGGATGTTACGGTTTATTTAAAAACGAGTTCAGCCGGGGCTTATGCCAAAGTTATTGGTCCCAGTAATGTGCCCGATGTTGCACCAGCTCACTTGAAAGTAGGCTTTGCTAGCGCTACAGGAGCATTTGCATCAAATCACGAAGTGCAAAATGTAGTGATTAAAACATCAGGAGATTTATCTGTGTATAAATCCATGAGTTCCACATCTTGCTCGCAAAATAATGCAGTGTCCGTTATCACAAGGATATCTAGTGGCGTGTTTTCGCCCATCACTGGTGTAGAAATAAGCGACACCATGCCTAAGGGATTTCAGTTAATTGGCTTTGTGCCGCCTGCTGGTTACACTGCAGGAACTACCACCACAGCCCCCGATGGACGAATTGTGTACAAGGGAACAGTCAATCTTACTAGTTTAGAGAATCTGAAATTAACACGTACAGGGACGATTACGGCAGCGGTAAGTGCGGTGGTTAGCAGTACCGTTTCGGTAAAAGCACCGACAGGTTTTGCAGATAATAATTTGGCAGATAATTACGCAAAAGCAGATATGACAGTGGAACAAAAAATATTTTCGGACGATGTGTGGTTCTTTGGAAATAATATAGGTGCATCAAATGACGGTACATTAGGACAGATTAAAACGTCAAAAGGGATGATATTCGAGAACATTGGAGGGGTAATGACCCCCAAAGACGCCTCGAAAATATCAATGGTGAACTCGTGGGAAAATACCTTATCGGTAAGCACACCTGCTTGCAATGGATCCTTTATTTTTTACACCCAGCACAATCAAGTATATAACACCAAGCACGAACCGATGGTGGGAGGTAGCTTTGCAGGCACCTTTTCAGTAGCCGATGGTTTGGCTTCAGGGTATATTGGTAATAATAAATATATCTTTTTTAGTGTTGGTGCGCATTATAACCTTCCAGCTCCGCCAAATCCTGATTTGAATGCTTACATTATTGATATGACACAAGAAGGAGGTCTAGGGAGTATGACGCATTTGACAAAAGTTGCCAGTGGCGTGTCGGAAACAATAGAGTTAATCCCTCAATCAGGAACTTATGATAAATACTGGTTGGTATTCAATAATTACGCTGGAAACAAAATAGAAGTACACCATGTAGATGGAGCAACAAGGTCAGTTACGTTACACATGTCGATTCCTAAACCAGCAAGTATCACCAGTAATGCTACTTATTGCGTAAGTAGCAATAGCGATTACTCGCAAATAGCCTTTGCTTATGTTAACGATCGAAAAATTGGTGTATTCAATTTCGATCCATTAACAGGTATCATTGCTGAAAAACAAGTATATGCTTTATCCCCTTTAACTTCTCAGCAAATATACGGTGTTGCATTTTCTCCTAACCAACAGTTTTTATATGCAACAGAATGGCAAAGTGCCTGGGTGGAGCAAATTGATTTGACCACAAACGCCCGACAAACCCAAAAACATAATACAGTTGGCAATCAAGGCGGAGGCATTAAATTAGGGACCCGATGGACGGATGTATATTACCCGACAAGATAGCAAATGGATGGCGGTAATCCAAACAATCCCAAATGTGGCATTTAATGCTGGAGGAGGGGGAATAACTGCTAATGGTTTTGAATTGAATTTGCCCGAACCTACAGGGAAAGGCATCACTATATCCACTGGTCTTACACCGCCAGCCATTTGTCCTCCAGGGGCTAATCTCCCCTATAGCTAAAAAACATTTAGGACAAACCGATCAATATACACCAGTGAAGGTAAAGGTGGTGATAGGTGATGAAGATCCAGAAAATGGGGTAATCAACTTGAATAGTGTACGCTTTACCAATCCTGCTGATGATGGCGTGAAAGGAACAGCGAGTATTGATGCCGCTACTAAAGAGGTGACATTTAGCCCCAACGCTGCCTACAATTTTGCTGAAGGCGAAAAAGTTCAATTACGGTATATCATTAAAGATATCGGGATACCAGTTTCCATGTGCGATGAGGGCGAATTGGAAATAACGATCAAAAAAAGACGGCGATAAGCAGCACGCTGTTTAGCGATGATGTATGGTTTTTTGGAAATAATGAGGGAGTAGTAGCAGGAAACGAAGTACAAATAGGCACCCCTAAGACATCAAAAGGAATTATCTTCAAAAATATAGGAGGCATTATGACACCCTCAGATGGATCGGGTATCTCGCAAGTCAATTCTTGGGAAAATTCGTTATCTGTAAGTACACCTGCATGTAATGGGTCATTTATATTTTATGCATCACATAATCAAGTATATAATTCTTTACACCTTCCCATGGATGGGCTCACTAATGGGGTTTTTGCTGGACACACCTCCAATGCCGATGGACTAGCGGCGGCTTATCTTGGTGATAATAAATATTTATTGGTATCGGTTTCTAATTTACAAAACACGAATAGCAAATTGAACTATTACTCAATAGATATGAGTGCGAACGGGGGTTTAGGAAGTTTAATTACATCAGGTTCGGGAAGCGGAACAATCGACCCAGCCTCAACAACCATTTCTGAAGGGATTGAAATGATCCCTGTGAAAGGCACCTACAATCAATATTGGTTGGTGTATTTCAGTTCTGCAGATAAAGAAATTCGCACCATAAAAATCGATGGTTCTAACCCTTCAGCACCAGTAATTAGTCCTATCGTGTCTCGGTTATCTTTAACTCCTTATTTGGTGGGATCTTCGTTGTATGATCTTGTTTGGCGGATTCAACCCAATGCCAGCTATAATAAATTAGCTTTATCCATAGCCCAAAATAGTGCAGGAAAACCAGTTGTGTTACTAAATTTTAATCCAGCAACAGGAATGTTGGGATTTGACAGACAGATCTATACTGGTAACACCGCCAATCTTTCTTACGGTTCGTTTGTTTTTGTAGGTAATTATTTGTTTTATTCGGATTCTCGTTCAAATTCCACTTATGAAGTCGTTCGATACAATTTAACAGATAATACTAGCAGCAAAATTACCATAAACACGCCCAATCAAGGTTGGCGAGGCGGAGGTATTAAGATGGGACCTGACGGTAAAATTTACATCATGCGTCAAGGAGTGAATCAAATGGCAGTAATAACCGATCCTCTTAATGCAGTGTTTTCCATTGTTCAAGACGGATTTTCGCTAGGCTATAATGGTATGGGGCTTGCCATCTCCACCGGTTTAACACCCCCTTGGATAGATCCACCCACAGAAATTAACACAGCACCTCAAGCCATTAAAGATGTAGCCTACACTTACAAGGGTTTGCCTGTAACGATTTCACCTCTGGCTAATGATCTTGATGATGCGGGAAACGCGTCGTTAAATTTGACTGAAGTGCGATTTGCTGATCCTGCAGATGCAGTGAAAGGAACCATTGCTACCGATGCTGTTAATAAAAAATTTACTTTTACTCCTACTGCAAGTTATAGTTTCTCGAAAAACGAAGTGATACATTTGGAGTATGTTATAAAGGATCAAGGTACGCCTGTGCAGCTTTGCGATCAAGGAAATGTATATATTGCCATTGGGGGCGATCCGATTATCCAAATAAAAGATAGCTGCTCGTTCAAACCCAAATTGTATGTAGACAACAATATAACTGTTGCTTATCAATGGGAGTTCCGAGCCAAGCCTGCTGATGCATGGACAACCATGGCAGGCAACACCACCTACAGCATTGATGGTAAAACTCCAGGGCAATACCGAGTAAAAATAAGCCATGTAGGTACAACACCATCAATATACACCCCAACAATTACTTTGGTGCAGCAAGCAAAACACAATATGGGATATGACATATTCTATTCGATGGAGATTGTGAGGTAATGCCTTAGCGGTGACGAGATTAATATCTAATTAAAAAGCGAAACCCATTTAATGACACATCATTAAATGGGTTTCGCTTTTTAATTAGATTTTTTCGAGCTTAGGAATAATGTTCTTAACCGTTTTCACTCACATTAATTAAAGCTTGTTCATTGGTAAATATTAATTTTCGACCATCGATAGCAATAATTCCTTCGGAATTAAAGGCACTCAGTGTGCGTATCGCATTTGATGAGGTCATGTTAGCCAAGTTGGCTATGTCGCAACGCGTTAAATAAATATCAAGCACATTGGTATTATCTTTAAAGCCATAATGCTCTTTTAAAAGAAGTAAGGTTTCGGCAAGTCGTCCTCGCAAATGTTTTTGGGTTAAAATAACCGACCGGGTATTTAAGTCGCCCAGCTCCTTGGCTAAAATACGCATAAAAACAAACATCAAATCCGAATTTCGTGACAAAATTTCTAGTACAGTTCTTTTTTCTACAGCACACACCACACAAGCCTCCAATGCTTGTGCCGAGGCAGTGTAATCCTCTTCGGCAAATAAGGCACGATAGCCCACCAATTCAATTGGTTTAGCCATTCTAGCAATCCAATTACGACCGCCAACGCCTTCTCTGAAAACTTTCATCTTTCCAGACACTAAACATAACATATTGCTAGGTGTTTCGCCTTCTTTAAAAAGAAATTCGCCTTTTTTCAGTACAATACATTCGCTATGTTGCAGTACCAACTCCTGTTCGAGTGAAGTTAACTGTGGTAATTCTGCAAAAATTAAATTAAAAAAATGGTCGGCTCCCGTCTCTGGTACTGCTTTTTTTTTCTTGTAGTTTCGTTTTTTCATGTTTTATTAATAAGGGTTTGAGTAATTATTGTAAATTTGTTGTAACCAATAAGCCTCACTTTTTGCTGAATGTAATGCAGCTTGCTGATAAATAGACTCAATAGTGTGTACCGAAGCATCGGTTTCAAAATAAATGCGCTCAGCAGGACAGGATAAAAAAGCCTTTATAGTCTGTGCATGACCAAACAAATGTTTTCCCAAAACTTACAGATGCTTGCAAACCAAGCAAGCTCTGTAAGGTTTGCCAGTTTCCACAAAAGCCATGAAAAATAATTCCATACCTCGGTTTTATTTTTTTGATTGATCGGCTAATTTCGGGTAAAGAGCGTACATTATGAATAATAACTGGTCGGTGATATTGATTGAGTAAATCTAATTGAGCCTCAAATACACTGATCTGATTCGGAATATTCCCTACTGTTTTATCAATCCCAATCTCGCCAATTGCTTTACAATTTGATACAGTGCAAGCTGATTGAATCGATTGTAAGGCATTGTCGAGTGCATATTTATCAATATCCCATGGATGCAAACCTATCGAAAACTGCGTATCACGTAATGCATAAGACATATCAGGTACAGCAACACATGAGTTCACCTCATCTTTCATTGCTACCCAATCACCTAAGTCAATATTATACCAACTAATGCAATCGAATTGACTGTATTTTCGATGTGTATGGATATCTATGTACTTCATAACTCATTATTCGTAAAACTTTGCATTACTATGCAAGACCTCATCTTGGGAGTGATAACCCCCTTTCTTTTATGCGCTTTTTTCATGCTTACGCACTTTCGCGATACAATGTGATTTTTCACACATTCTATAAACATGTGACGCATTAGATAATGTGAAATGATTGTAGTTTAACTGCTCGACCATGAAGTGCAATATCCAAGGCGACTCGCTTACCGTAGCAAGTGGAATCGCCCCAATGTGCTTATAAACTTACTTTAAACCACTATTTATATACCTATAGTTCTATAGTCATAAAATAACGTAATCTGTAAATCACAAAATTTGACTATTCTTTTACACAAAATTTCTTGATTGTCGAATAGGCTGCTTCAATTCCTAATTCGCCAGCTTTACTAATATCTAAACAACCCTTTTCGGTATCGCGTAAATAAATTTGCAATAAACCTCTATTATAATAAGCTTCTCCAAAATATGGATATTTATCAATGGCTTTACTATAGTCTTCAATAGCTTCTGGGTGTCCGATTAGATAACGATTTCAAATTCCCTCGATTGAAGTAAATGTAAGCAAAATCGGGTTGCATTTTCTCCATAGTATTCAAATCGTCAATAGCTTCCTGAAAACTGTACGTTTTTGCTTCGTTAAAATTTTTGGTCTTATACCCCCCCGAATTATCCAAAGTAAGACTAGGAATATTACTTTCTATAGACGAAATAAACTCAATCATAGCACTTTGTGTCGCACTTCTATTTAAGTAATAATAGAAGTTAGGGTCTAAATTAATTGCTTGATTAAAATAATTGATGGCACTCGCAAATTGTTTTTGCTGTGCTTGATTCATACCTCTTATAAAATAGCCGAGTGCTTGTTGTTTCTTGTCGCCCTCGGTCAAAAGCCGTTGCGCTCGTGCATCTAAATCATCATTTTGTGCCTCGGTAAGTTTTACTTCTTGATTGGATAATACCACATTCGACAGATCATTTTGTGCTAAAAACTGATCTAAAGGCGGATTGAAATATTGTTTTGATAAGGATAAATGTGTTTTATTAGCCCCAGGCGTAAACTTAAATTGACTACTTAACACAATGTCCGACTTTCGATTTTGCAGCTCATTGTTAAATGTTTTCTTTGTAAAATCAGCCTCCAAAGCCAGTAATTTATTGAATTGTTTGCTGGTATCGGCAAAAACAGAAAAAGTGCTATCATTCATTTGCGATCGATATTTTTTGATCTTCTGTTGCGCAATGTTGTAATCTTGATTTGCAGATGCAGTTTGTCCCAATTGTGTTTTCACAAACGATCGATTAAGATAAGCATTTGCAAAATCAGGATATAAATCAATTGCCTTGGTATAATCTCGTAAGGCTTGTTGGTAATTTTTTAATTCAATTTGCACTGCAGCCCGATTGAAGTGCGCTAAAACATTGCTCGGGTTGATGTCGATTACCTTTCCATAATCATCAATAGCCCTATTGTAGTCGCCAATTTGCGATAGAATGAGGGCTCTATTATAGTAAGTAAGTGCATTATTGGGATCCAATTGCAACACCCTGATCTAAGTCGGCCAAAGCATTCGAAATCTTCTTTTGATTGTAATAAATTAAAGCCCTGTTAAAATAAATGAGCGATGAGGTCGAATCCAGTCTAATGGCTTCGTTAAGGTCTTTTAAAGCTAAATCGGGTTTGTTTTGCAATGCATATATACGTGCACGGCGTGCATAAGCATTAGGATCGAAGGCGTTCAAAATCAATGCTTTATTGTAATCTTTAATCGCATTAGTGGTGTCGCTTTTCAACAAATATGCTGTACCTCTATTTACGTAGGCGTCACTCGCATTGGGTTCAGATCGTAAAAACCGATTGAAATCAGCGATTGATTTATCCAGTTGTTGCGACATTAAATAACTAATTCCTCGCGAAAAATACACGCCAGCATAATCAGGTCGCAACAGCAATGCTTTATTAAAATCTGTAGTGGCTGCATCAAACCGATTCAGCTGGCTATTGGTTATTGCCCGATAATGATAGGCTTGGGTGAAATTAGGATTCAAAAACACAGCTCGGTTGAAGTCCGACAAAGCTCCTAAATAGTCATTCAAATTGTATTTTGCTATTCCTCTGTAAAAATGGGCGTCATACAAGCTGGTATCAGCATTGAGTAGTACGTTATAATCATTAATGGCTTGATGGAATTTGCCATTGATCAAGTTTTCTCGACCTTGTTCAAAGTAATAATATTTATCAGGTTGTGCTTGTGTTTTTGTACTAAACATAATACCCACAGCGAAGGTAAAGAAGAAGAGGATTATTTTATTCAAGATTTCTTAGGAATTGCAAATTAGTAAATACGACACAAGATTTAGCGACACAAGTATCAAGACTTTTCATCTTCCGACGATTACTTGAGTAACAGACAACTTTATTATTTTTCATTATTTACGATCAAAAAATGGGTTCTTTGAAGACGCACTTATCGGAATTCCATAAATGGACTGACATGTGGGTAAAAGGTTTAATTGCTTTGCTGCAAAACCTACAGAAAACATTACGCGCGAATCGACTCTCAAATCGGCGGCTGTTGCACAAGCCGAACCTACTGCAATGCCTAAATCAACCGAATTAAGATCACAATAAACGGCTGGGTGGGCTTTCTTTTCACTACACGATGCAAATCCACAAAATCCACAGTTAAGCCCTTGTGTTTTAATAATCGACCCGATCAAAACTAAGACTTCGGCATGTAGTATATTGATGGCATCGCGCAACATAAAATTCATTCCTGTTTGGACAGCTTGTTCTTTTAAGCATTCCGAAATTTCAATTATAGTATCACCGTCTACGCACACAATTTCCAACAAATCTAAGCCTTTTGCTTTAGGTGCCGTTCTGGTTGCAGTCATCATTTGTTGTGCTACCCACAGCAAATGATCCTTCCTAGTACCTCTTTCATTATAAATCATCAAAATGTAAATTAGTAACAAACCAGTTCCTAGTTATTTAAGTTCGTTTTGTGATTAATTATCCCTAAAACCCAAAAAATAACAATATTTGGGTGCAAAGATATTAAAAATAAAAGAACTTAGAAATTTTATTTAAACTTTTAAAATAAGCCGCTGTATACAATAGTCCGTTTTCAAGACTATCATCATTTCAGATGCACAATTTCAACAACTTCACCTTTTTTACGTAAATAAAATTGAACCGATCTTGCTTAAATTGCAAATAAAACATGTATCGCTTTAGGGTGCTGAATAGTTACCAAACTGCGCTTCAATTCTAACAATAGCGACTTATGGATTCGTAATACTTGTGGCGTGTTTATTTGAATTATCGACAGCTTTAATTAAGCACGAAAAGATATTGCCTCGGGTACCTAGTTGCGACAAAACATTGTTTTCTGCCGAGGTATGTACACGATTGGATAGGAAAACATAGATCAATTCGCGATCCGGATCTATCCAAACCATTGTACCAGTGTAACCAGTATGTCCGAAACTTGATACAGAAGCTTCTTTCCCGATAGGACTTTTTTTTGAGCTATCGGGTTCTTGTTTATCGAACCCCAATGCACGCCGATTTCCTTTTTTTGCTTGACTCACAAATTGCGCTACCACTTCACTCGATACATAAATATTCCCCCCATAACTCCCGTGATTCAAAATCATTTGATATAATTTAGCTAAATCATTAGCGTTAGAAAACAAACCTGCATGTCCACTAATGCCCCCCAATAAAGCCGCTGCTTGATCATGTGGATATCCATGCACCAGCTGTTTACGAAACACCCTGTCGTTTTCGGTAGGTGGAATTTGTTTTTTGTTGAACTTGGTAATTGGGATATATCCAGTGTGGTCCATGCCAAGGGGAGCAAAAAAAAGCTCTTGTGAGAGCTTGTCAAGGTCTTTTTTATAAGCCGTTTCTACAATTCGTTGCAAGTAAATAAAACTCAGATCGCTGTAGCGATAGTGTTTGCTTTGGAGTTTCGAACTGTCAATGCGGTTATACATATCTCGCCGTACATTGTCGCTTGCAAATAAAAATTCGGCTACCCTATTAGGAAAAAGGATACTTTGTGTGCGTGCAAACAAATTTTTATCCAATACAGCATCTTTATTTATAAATCGCTGTGTACCTGGAAGCTGTATGGTATAAATGGTCGATGATTTGGTGGCAAATACATTCGAGTTATCGGGAGTTTTGAAGTAATTCAAATGAAAGGGCATCCATGCCACTAAACCTGCTTCATGAATCAATAAATCACGTATCACAATCGATCGTTTGTCGCTCCCTGCGGGTAAATCAATATAATCTTTGAGCTGTTTGCGTAAATTTAATTTGTTGTCGCTCACCATTTTCATCACCACTGGTAAGGTGCCCGATACTTTGGTGAGCGAGGCAAGATCGTAGATGTCATCAACATCCACCTCAGCCGATCGTTGCAGATAGGTGTGTGTGCCGAATGCTTTTTCGTAAAACACTTTCCCTTTATAAGCTGCTATAATCTGACAGCCAGGTGCTCCTTTTTTTTGGATAAGTTCTTCTGCTAACGAATCAACGCCTCGTAAATCTGCTGATTGTATCCCAATTTCTTCGGGAATGATGTATGATAAACGGGTGATGTAGGTATCAATTCCTGTACCTGCAGGAAACTTTCCTCCAGTAACTGGTAATTTTCCTCGGAAACGTTGTCCGCCAAATATCATTTGCGCTACACATTTCTGACTTTCGTCGGAATTGTCGTAACCAACTATTAATGATGATAAAGCATTCGATGTTTCAGTTAATTTATCAAGTACATAAGGCGAACCAAAGAAACTGAAAACTACTTTTCGGTCATCATTTGCCAAAGAGTTGACAAAGTCCATTGGTTTCGATTCGAATCCAAAATCTTTAGCTGGCTGCGAGTTGGTGGCATGGTAGCCCACAATAACAATGGTGTAGTCTTTTAATTTGAATTGTAGACTGTCCATCTCGGTTTGCGATGGATTGGTTGATAGGGTAAACGACTTCACTTTTCCGTATTTAGCAAGTTGATTACCAAACATTTTGCTTTTATTGGCACCAATGCCAAGATAGGCAATTTTATGTTTATCAAGGTGTGTAAGGGGTAATAAATTGTTTTGATTGCTTACCAAAGTGATGGCATTTTCGTACAAACGTGCTTTCAATCCCTTGGCATACGGCGGGTTGATCTTGGCGCGTACGGTTTTACTGTCTAAATTACTTTTTTTATTCAAACCTACGCGATATTTTGCCGCCAGCACTTTTCTGCACGAAACATCAATCGCATACTGTGTTAGGACATTTTCTGCTATCGCTTCTTCAATAGCTTTAATATTTAACGCTACATTGTCGGGCATCAGTAATATATCTTGACCAGCTCTAAGTGCTGCTACTGTAATGTTTTCGCCGTCAGCATTGTTCTTCAGTCCTTTCATATTGAGCTTATCGCTGATGGTCAATCCCTTAAAACCCATTTCGTTTTTTAGCAAATCGGTGATAATACTGTATGAAATTGACGAAGGTGTGTTGACCTTTTTTTCGAGAGCATTGACATATAAATGCCCTACCATCACCATAGGAACACCACTATCAATTAATTCCCGAAAAGGTTTTAGCTCCATCGAGTCCAGCCGATTACGGCTTTGTTTAAGTTCGGGCAATTCATGATGCGAATCCTTATCAGTATCGCCATGTCCAGGAAAATGTTTAGCACTCCCAACACATTATTGGACAGCATTCCTTTTGCTATTTTCCAGGCGTTTGCACCTACTTTATCCGGGATTTTCGCCAAATGATCGAGAGTTAATTACTGGATTATTGGGGTTGTTGTTTACATCTACCGAAGGGGCAAAATTGATATGTATCCCCAACAAATTACATTGTCGTCCCATTTCGCGTCCCAACTCATACAATAATTGCTTGTCTTGAATGGCACCCAAAGTCATTTGTCGAGGAAAATTAATCACCCCATCTAAACGCATTCCCACACCCCATTCGCCATCAATGGCAATAATGAGGGGCACTTTCGCTGCTTTTTGATATTGATTGGTCAGTTCTATTTCTTTTTCGGGCGTACCTTGAAAGAAGATTAATCCTCCTACGCCTAATTTTTCGACAGCATATTTGATACCTTGTACGTGTTTGTCATTCATATTGGAATAAGCAGCCAGCATAAATAATTGTGCAATCCGATCCTTTGGGCTTAAGGTATTAAATACCGAATCAACCCACCGTTGCTCATCGCTTGTGTGCCGTGATAAATCAAATCGTTTCGAAGGATATCCCTGCGCCACTAAGGACGATGGACTACAAAAAATTCCGCAAAGGGCAATTACACAAAAATAATTGAACAAACCGTGTAAACATTTATTAAAAATAAAATAGTAAAGTCAATGACAATTGATTGAAATCAATGACAAAACAGTATATAACTGTTGACGCATTCGATAAAAGCATCATTAAATTGATGCAAAGATACAGAATTAATTGAGAATCAAGCGAAGTTTATTGAGGTATTAGTATGAGGTTGTTGCTGCACTGCATCGGCTTGAATTCTCCGAATAATGTCGGTATATGCCTCAAGCTGATGCTAAAATACACACGAACAAACAACTCTAAAAGCGTAGTGATAACAAGAACAGAATTTCTGATATTATTGCATTATCTTTGTGTCGGGCTTGATATCGACATTGCGTTGATATTATAGACCCAATTCGAAAAGCTATTTAAGGTTTCCCTCGATTTCCTATTAGTGTTTTTGGAGTAGATTCAACATGACCATTTTTTTAATAATGTCAAACTAAGTAGCAGGCATTAAATAATCTGCCCTGTGGCTAATTGATTACTATGTACACAACATTTATTCACCATATTGAAAAATACATTCAGTTTGACGCAAATAGCCATACGGCGATCCATAAATATGTACAGTTGCATAATGTAGATAGTAAACACTATTTTTTGGAAGAAGGCAATGTATGCAAATCATACTATTTTGTCAAAAAAGGTTGTCTTAGAATGTTCTATCATAACAAAAAAGGATCGGAACAGATTACTCAGTTTGCTATTGAGAATTGGTGGTTGACCGATTATTTAAGCATCACCACCCAAAAACCATCAGAATATTATATTCAAGCTATTGAACCATCGGAAATAATTACTATTGATCGTGTTTCGTTTGAAGAGCTGATGATAGCAGCACCAATGCTGGAACAGTATTTCCGAATAATGGCAGAACGCATGTTGGCAGCATCGCAATTTCGATTGAAACTAATTTATACCCTATCTAAGGAAGAAATGTACCTGCATTTTAATGCGCTGTTTCCAACATTTACGCAGCGTATCCCTCAATATATGATTGCATCTTATTTGGGCATTACCCCCGAATACTTAAGCGAAATAAAACGCAAAAACAATTAATTCACCTCGCTTCGCTCTCTTTGTCTATTAATTTTTGAACCGCAAATGTATACTTAATCTAGCTTAATAAGATTGCAATTAATTAACTGTAATTTTGTGTCATATTAATAAATACAGAATTATGGATAAAGCAGTAATTTTTTCAGAAAAGTTTATTGAAGTGATTAAACACGAAGGTGTTGTCTCAATTGTGTCATGGGGTATCGAGCCTCATGTAGTGAATTCATGGAATTCGTACATTGTAATTGCCGATGGCAATCGTCTTTTAATTCCTGCGTATGGAATGCGTAAAACGCAAAAAAATGTAGACGTAAATAATAATGTCAAAATTACACTCGGTTCTCGAGAGGTGCTGGGTTATAAAGACTATCAAGGTACGGGATTTTTGATCAATGGTACAGCCGAATTTCTTGATTCAGGTGCCGATTATGATATGATGAAAGAGCGGTTTTCTTTTTTAACTCGAGTTCTTCAAGTTACCGTAACATCAGCAAAACAAATGTTATAAGGAAGTTATTTATTGACAATTACTTTATTTGGTTTTTTGTTGATTAAAAAAGAGTTTGTCTCCAAGGCAAACTCTTTTTTGATAAGGAGTAGGTATTAAATAATGTAGCGTTCAATCCAAAATAATGTCACCCCGCTGGGGGTTCTGATTATGCTTGGCTATTCATTGGTAACAAATGACTTTATTGCAGTCCAGAACCAGCGGGGTGACATTATTGTAGAATTGATTGCCAAGATTGATTAAAACAGCGGGGTGACATTATTATTCGGAGACCCCAGGTTGATGCAATGTGACAGAAGTAATTATCTGCGGATAACGTCGTTTAATTAATGTCCACTGCTTAAGTAGCAGTCATTCCGTTATTCAGTCATTCGGTTATGGCGAAAAGAAAAATATTTGTTGAGACATATTTACGCTTCTTTGTTTGATTAACAAAAAAATTGGGGGTTGTTGAAACTTTAAAATTACTTTTAAAGTGAGGTTTTTGTTTTAAGGTGAAAAAATCGAAAATTAAATTTTTTTACACACTTAAGAATTAATTAAAACAAAGGCCAAAAAATGACAAAAAACACATTTATTGGGGTGTTAGGAAAAAAATTGGGACATTAGCGGCACTTTTAGTTGCGCCCTTTGGAAAATTTAGTATGCAAAATGGTGGGAAAAGCGGGTTTTCCCCAAAACGTTTTTAAAACCCCAATTGGGGCAAACAATCCCTGAATTTTTAAAG
>JAGWCC010001696.1:0-15764 GCA_022651775.1 Drusus annulatus | reverse complement strand
GGCGAAGGTAACTCTCGATCAAACAACTCAATTTGGGGACTTTGTTGCCTATACCCCGCATGAGACAACCGGATCAAACATATTCGATTAAATGCCTTACGTTTAGACTGTCATAACGTAGACTCTTTATTGGTTTAGGCCGTTTAACCGCGGTAAGAAGGGAGTTGTTGGGTTATCGCCTAATAAAAATGTCGGTTTTCTACAAATTGTTAAAGAGTTTCGAGAGCAATAAAAACGTAAAACATGTAACTCAAAATTCGATTTGTATTTCCAACGTAACTCATCGGGGACAAATAACCATTGAAGCATGCTCAAAGGTTCCAACAGGACCTTTTCGAATTACTTACGTTTGAAAAGATCGCTTTTAAAGTAAATAATTATTTTAAACAGCAATATACGAGCAACATGACCGCAAAAAGCTTCGCACAATCTAAAAAACTCATGGTGGTGGAGTTTAGTTTGTTGTGAAACAGCAGAACGAATGGCGGATTCAATAGCGTCTAAAATGGCGAACGTTTGAAATACCAACATATTGACGAGTGAATTTCAAACCGTATAAAAATCTCCAAAATTGAGTTTTGACTAAATTTGGTTGACACTATCGTCTTACCAGTTACGATCGGTGACGGCTTTTGGGGTTTACGTGATGTTCCATAACTTTGTTTTGGAATAATAGCTTTTCCCAAACGAAAGAAACACTTTTCTATAATTTTCAATCAAAATACCAACCTGGGAAAATCATTTATTTTATTATGCAGTGAATTTACAAAAAAAGATATTAGTGTTAATCCAAAACATGTGTGAACGAGTATATTGTTTGGGTATAATCCGTTTAATAGATACAACTGCAGTAAAACTTATATTTAAATAGAATTAAAATTATACTTAAATCGTATTATAAAGATGATGAACAATGAGAAGTTTTCATTTTTTAGTCAATTAGTTTTTTTATTATAAAAAATTAAACATTGATTTAAGAGAAGCACTTGATGCTTTTAACGACGTGTCATAATTGCACGGCAATTGCATACGTCGTTGTTTCGGAAACATGGGAGAAAGTGAGTGAACATAGGTGACATCGGATAAAAACTGGTATGACCAAAATAATGAAATTGAAATAGAGTCACACCGAGTGGCAGAATAATATTGAATTCGTGTCAACAACATAAACTTCTTTCATCCGCACCTTTCCACCTTTTATGATTAAAATATATAACGAAAAACAAGGTTCTAATTGAGAATTAAAATTGAATAATTTCAAACACAATCACAATTGTATTTCCATTTTTCGACCATTTGCTAAAATCCACCGCAGATAAGGGATTTGTTTTTCATTATGATTCACTCTCCAATTATTTTCAAGCATTCAATTTATTGAAAAGGAATGCTGAAACCCTCTCAAACTAATAAACTATTTATTTATTTGTTTATCGAAATAAACTTTAAGCACAGGAGCGAAAGATAGGAAATAGGCAAATCATATCCAGAATGAAGGCTGCCAAATACACGAGAGACAAGCCGTGTTTACGGAGGTTTAAAAGCTTTAAATTTTATTTATTCATTACTCCTCCACACAAACAGATTTCAAAGAGTATTTCGGGTGGAAAAAGCGGAATTCAATCATTCGGAGAAGGAGTGAAATCGCTCCCTGCGACTTGTATTCAACCTAATACTATACGGAAACTCCAAACTCCACCATTTTTCATTTCCACCCCTTTGGAAGGCTTCCTCGCCACTCTTATTGATAAACAACCCCTGAAAACGAAATAGAAAAGTTCCCCTTATTTGTTTTGGGCCACGAAAGAAAATTCTATCGCTGAATGTATAAACGTTGCATAATGGAGGCAGAAGTTATGAGCTCGCTGTTCGAGTTGATATGTTGTTAAGAAATAGAGAGCACGGCCAATTATTACATGCTCAGATGGACGAGGGGTTAACTAGATGTACCAAAAAAATACGGATATTTTTCTAACTTTTTTTAAGTTTATTTTTTCTAAAAGACAACTTTCTAATAGGACTTTCGGGAGTTCAATGATCCACACCATATTGCTTAAAACCTTCTTATCTACATAAAAATTGACAAATTAAAAAAAATGTGTATTTTTTAACAATATAAATAAAATCCGTTATTTTATTTCAGTCCTCTAGCATTTCTGCTAACTTTCTCCAGGCTGTAGCTTGCAGGGTAAAGGTTGCCTTAATAATACCCAACCTTTGATAGGAGAGGCAATAGAAAAAACCCCTTGACCTAAGAAAAGCCACCGCCAGCCATTGGTTGCAACCCGTCCCCGCCGTGTCTAACTGGGAAAAGTTAAGAACATTTACATCACACAGTATTATTAAAATAAGACAAAGGAGATTGACGTCGTATGAAACACGTGTTCAACTAAATGGTACTAAGATGTCCAGGTGTTCAGCGCCCTTTGTGAGCGTGTTTATCCAATGGTCATACTAGTAGAACCAGCCGCCTTGTTGGAGGTTAGTTTTCCTTCCTGAGTGCACTTACCCTTGCAGATCACAATGAAATGTATCTCGTTATGGTGGTCTCCGTATTTAGAATGACCTCCTATGGTATCCTGTATCGTGAGATAACGCGGATTTGTGATTAGAAGAATATTGCATAGTTCTAATTGGATGTCTCCGTATGTAATTAGTTCCAGGTGCAGAGTTTCTCCTGTTAACATTACAACGCTTTGAAAACCAATTATTTACTCTTATTTCCTAAATTTAATAATAACTTCAGAATAAGAAACGTTATTTTAGTATGTATTATGAGTTTTTATAAGCGGCTTCAAAATCACTTATGTGTTACAGCACAATAGTTCTAACTCCCGGAACCAGTGAAACTACGGTATACCCTTTGGAAATGTAATATACTTTTATACAAGAAGACTATAAGTAATTAGATGATGAGCCTATTTTTTACCAATGTTTTTTTTTCGATTTTTTTATTACTCAGATTTGTTTCCTTTGCATTTTCTGGTACCGAAAAAAATGGGTAAAATATATATTTTAGACAGGTTTTACGGATCTCTGTATCGCACACCTTGTACTATACACTTTGGGTGGATTTCTTAAAAGTTCCGGTTGATGCTACTTTCCTTTAAATAAGTGGAAAATGCTTTCAGCGTCGCCATATACTTACTTTCATGGAAATCCACACAAGTCCCAAAAGAGTCCTGGGCGAGTTGGTATATGGAAATTCCAATAATAGGGAATTTAGACTGACAACAAATAAATGGTAGAAAAGAACAAGAGGTTAAGAGGTAGAGAACCTGGCTTTTCAGACCGGGTAACTGAAAAAAGCTCAAACTATTTCAAGAAACACGGGCGTTCCAATAATATGGGGTTTACCTTGAATAAGTGTATTCAAACTTATGCATCAATGCATTTACAATACTAAATGTGAAAGCATATTAGAATAAAGTAGTAACAATGTTGTTCAACCTTCGTGATTGTTCAATCATTTTGCTACACCCGGCCTGGTTAAAACCACCAATTGTGATGGGGTGAAGCGTTTCTCTAAATGGCATTACCTCCGCCAAATAACCAAGGGTTAGTGGGTTCCCCGCCCACTCTTCATTTATTTAACTGTGCATCAATACCAACATTTAGGGATGCCATTGCTACACTGGTGTCCGGCAGCTAGAATTGAAAGCTAGTTTACAAATAGGCAAATAAAAAAAATAGCATTACATTAGAGTTATGCAGAAAATCTCAGTATACAATATTTTTCGTATCCACACAAATAGATTTTACAAGTCTGATGGATGAGTGAGATCTTCCTCACCTTTGGACTCTAAACAAGTATTGAATAGCGATTAATTTCCAAGACAAGTTTTCTTAAACTGCATAAGCTCTCACATAAATCCTATTGCAATGATTAGGTTGGCGGATCCAGTAGAACCATCGGTTAGCCATTACGATATTTTGGCACTTAAATAAGGACAGTTGAGTTCATGTCATAAATAATGCATCTCAATTGAGCATCACGTATCAAGTCGTAATGATAGTATTATAATTCGTGCACGCGAATAAAAATAGTTATTTCTCCAAATTCCGTGCGTAAGAAAAAGATTCAATTCTCTGAATAAAATAGCGACCGTAAAGATAAATTGTTTTCTCAATATTATTTGCCGCAGAGAGAACAGTTATATTCGATTTCCTTGTCGACGTTTAGATATATGTATTCCTGGCACCCATCGGCCAAACGATTGGATTCTATATATAAACGAAGCAAAATGGGAACCGAGTTGGAGTTCTCTCACGGCATACACGGTATATTTAAATATATTTTGGTTTACTTTAATAAAAAATGTACACTAAGCATGTTTATAGCAGCTATCCATTTTAACCCACGTCAGTCAAATAGAAAAATACGCCCTTTTTATTAATGTACGGGATTACTAAAAATACTGTTATTTAAACAATATTATTTGATAAAATAATTGATTTACATTTCACGAGCCAATGACAAAACTATTACCAATAAATAAATTAACCACGTTGATGTGGTTTCATAATATGATCGAATCTAATCGTTATATGTCATCATCAGCCTATATCTACCCACTAGTGAATGAAGGTCTCCCAACGCAGCAATCACAGTTAACAGTTCTTTACTTTTAGCTATCTCGATTTATCTTGGGCACCGAATGACGTGATTTGTCATCATTTACCATATTTTCATATTCCGGGAGGTATGTCCTACCCGCTGTCACTTGCTTGGCGGATTCAATAGTTTATTTTTCAATTCAATTCGGGATATATCTACTGTTATATATTTAAAATATGTGGAGATGCAACAAGTATTCACAAAATCCACGTAGTTCGATATTTTGATGATATAATATCGAAGCGAAAACGAATTATTCCTACAAACGTCTTTATTAATATCTTTCCACCCTAAAAATAGGGTGCCATTATATAGCTGAATCATGTTCGAAAAGAAATAGAACAATATAAAAAAGATGGGTGTTTATCAAAAAGGGAAAAACTCTTTTTCTAGACTGGGCCAAACATTATTTAATTTATCAATGAACGCGTCTCTGCGTGAGTTAGCTGTTTACAAACCGAAACATATGACAGATTTCAGTATTTTACAGTATGCCAACAGTTTCCGAGCATGCTTTAATTTACAGGGTGTTGCTTTTTCGCGGGTACACATTTTAACAGCGCGGATACCCATAATTTAAAGGATTTCCACATTTTTACAGCGCGCCCACATATTCATCGTGTGTAGCGGGGAGCGAGCATCACAATGGGCTAGCCGAGGGCAGGAGAGCGTGACAAATGTGTCGACGGAGGGAAAAACAAATCGGGTGAATCGAGAGGTCTATGTACATGTGCGCCGGCTCAAACTGCCCGAAAAGTCTCTCAGGGCTGGGACCGGTTTAGCGGAGCAACGATGGCAATAGATGCAGCTCTGCGATCCTATACGCGAATACCACAATTTTCATTTCGTAAAATTCCATGCAACCGATGGAAACTCTCCATATGATTTATTCCATTGAAATATCAGCATTCAGTTAGCGGGTTCCGTATCTATTCAAGTTGCAATTTATACATGTTCAACAGAGTGTCAGTCCTGGATTGCATAATACGACTTCTCACTTCGTGATAGGCGAAGCTCTGTTAAATGAAAATAATGGATTGGTTCATTGCTGTTCGTAGTGGAAAATCATTTTTTTGAAACCCTTTTTTACAAATGTTTCATGGCATGGTTTTGGGAAGTAACTTGTTTTAACAGTCGGTTCATATGTGTAATCTCGACAAAGAAAAACTAATAATGCTAAAAAAATAAACATTTTTGTAGCTTTTTGAAAAATTCACCAGAAAGCGATTCTGTAAATTTATAATGGATTGTTTTGTCGAAACCAACAATTCAAATTTTTTCTGCCTTATTATTTTCAAAGAATTGAAAAATGCAATACCTCTTCATTCAGAGAGTCCATAAGCAACGCAGTCCGCTGAAATGAGAATTTACGTATAATCTCGCTGTTTTCAATTTCAACAGCGGGAGGTTAAAATTCTTGTGTATTAGAAATATGCATTTAGCCCCGTAGACATGTGCATTTTACCCACGTGCCTTGAAAACAAAAAAATACAATACGTAACCAGTCATAATCTGATACCAATGTATGCATTTAGGATATTCCACAAAAACGTCTAGTAAGAAAGAAAGTATAAAAAGATACGCATAATGTCGTTTACGATGCATAAAATCTTACACCTTTTTGTTTACTTGGCGCTAATGCTAATACAATAACTAGTGTGGAGATTTTATTGCGTCGAATAATATTCGTATGTGGGTACTAATATTTTTAATAATAATATCTAACTGTTGGCGCAAATTTTCGTCAATAGCATTAGACGTTGGCGGCATCTAGCTGTTATTTCTAACAGCCAAATATATTTTGATACAGTACTAGTATCCACCTCTGATATGCATTCTTAAGATACCTGAAAAACTATCGGCTCTATGCGAAAACGAGTAATCCGTCTTGCAGATTCGAAAATAACTGAAAAAAAGATTCATCGGGCTAGAAAAAAATATATTTACAAGTTTCTGTTTAAAATAACTGATATTTTTTAAAGATGGCAGTAGCAGAGTTAAAAGTAGCGTTGGGTTCCCACCCAGTCGTCGTGAGTTCAACTTTTGCTAGCTAAGTTCTCCATTTTTACAAAAACAACATTTTCCGCTTTTTAAGATGGTAGCGGAAGTTTTTCAAATATTGCCAGATTATTCGAAACCCGGAAATTTTAGTCTTTCTTTTTAATTTTTTTATTAACTTGCAAATAATAATAATACGTTATAGATTACATCAACTGGAAAATTGGGTCTGAGAGGTTTTGGTATAATTTTGGTTTAATGGACCGATTCCCATAATTCTTGAAATGTTAACACATGATTGGCGATGTATATTGGGTAAATAAGGTTTCCCGAACCACTGATACGTTCACAGTTCAATATTATAGTATGCACCTACTTTGAATCAAACCCTCGCATTGGGAGCCGGGATGATCGGGTGGTTGGAACAAGGCGAATTGCACAGACTAATTAGTTTCCATTTCTACGTTGATGGACGACCTAATGAAAACCATTATTATTATTCGTAAGTTTCTATACTTTTGATAAATCTAACTATATTTTAAAAACTCTGACAAGACATCCGTTTTCTTAATATGTATTTCAATGAATATTTTCTAGGTTTTTGAAAATTTGGTCGAATCAAGAATTTTATATTTTTTGCGCACCATTAAAAAATCATGACTCGTATTCATGGTGATCACGAAAAAATCTCTAACCTGAAAAGCAAACACACACTTTCTCTTACACAATGTTTCTATTTACCTATCTGAATATTTAGTTGATTTGTTCAGAGGTTAAATTATTTTAATAACGTTTCAATCTCTGCATTAGTTTCGAAAAAAAGTCATAAATGTGCAAATGAGTCGGGGTTCATTGGGAATTCATATCTATCTTGATTAATGTGAATCTCAAACATAAAAGAAAGTAAAAGCTTATAAAAGTTTATTCCAACTAAAAGTAATTTCATGTTCGTAGCGTGGATGATTCTGACGGAAAATTAATTTTCCCAACAGATGGAATTAATGAAGGAAACAATTGAAGGCCTAGCTGAGATGGAAAAAAAACTTTTAATACAGTGTTGTTTCCGAAGTTGAAACAAGATGTTTGAAGCTTATATGCGAACTTTCAAAGTTAAATGAAATTTCATTGTCCAATATCGCGTTAAATCTCGTCGGGACGCTCAGACGAATCCGATTGCTTCGGTCTTCTTGTTTCTACGCTTTCAGGGGTCTTCCGCGGGACCTGTATTGTGTTAAATAGTTATTTCCTTTTTGCAACCGATGATAATAATAATAATAATTTAAGTGGGACATAAATCTTGACATTTCAAGTATAAATTTCATCGGTGAAATTAAGGGCATAGGGTCAAAAGTCTTAAAACTTAAGTCGTTGACCTTGAGTCCGGAGGTCGTCCGTCAAAAAGCTCCACTGTCAGAAGATAAAGAAACTATGGCGCCCACAATTGGGAAAATCGAACAACAGAAGTAACTGGGGTAGGGAGTGGTAACTGTGGTATAAGAGTTGAGTTGCACCTGACTGTTCAAGTTATGATAGATATATAAAGTAATTTAGAGCAACGTTTCTAAATTCAATGGTCGTCTGGACAGGGTGACACTGAGAGTATCTTCCACTCTTGAATGAGCTGCAAATATACATTATTCACTTCCCCGGGCTTCGAAACTCCGAACTCTGGTCCTAGAATCAAAAATATAGATCTGCTACGCAGCTAGTTAAACATTTGACGATTTTTGTTTGTTAAAGTGTAATATGAACCCTTTCGGTCAAGGTATCGGAATACTCGTTCATTCTTTGACTTGAATGTTCTTTGAAATGTATATCTTTGTCATTGCTCCATCAATATATTATGAATGTGCTGTATTTTTCTGTTGCTCTTTTTTTCATTTCGTTTTATGTATTTTTTTGTAATTGGACAATGGTCCGTTATTATATAAATAAATGATTGTGAAAATTTATTGACGATGAAATCTAATTGAAGATTTTTTGTAATAGGTTGTGTGTCAGACGGATGTGACCCACAAATAATTGTAGCAGGCAAAGGTCCCTACCTACGAAGGGGTGAGACGTCACTCCTTTCATCACGTGTTAGGGGAGAGTGCGCAGAAGTCAGAGCGAGGTAGTCAGATTAGACGTTGAAGCCTTGGAAGTTGTTAGATTTCTGCCGTCGAATGGTCTGTGACGGGGTATTTATACCCGCCGGGTGCGGATTTACGGCGCTGAGGCCCGTGGTTCTGGGGAATTCTTCCCGGAGCGTATGTGATCGCAACGTTAATCCGACCTCTGCCTGTCTCCCTGCCTCGTTTCGACGTATTTATTTATTTTCTTTACATTTACATACAGAAAAATGTGTTAATAATGTTCATAATAAAATCAGTCACCAGGCGGCAAACACGTGCGACCCAGCTGCCAAGATGAGATTTGTTTAAATACATTATTTATATATGGAGAGGTACGTGGTCTACGTCTGTTTTCTTTGAGTTGGAGGTCACAGGTTCGATTTCTGCACAGCGAAACATCATGTTTTTCATTTGGTACATGGAGCTGTATATTTTTGGGTGTTGTTATGATACTTGTTCAGTTAAGTGAAATTTACTATACATCATTTACAGATGTCGCAAGTAACATTTAAAATTGAAATAAATAGTGGGGTTTAAAATTTGTAGTCTAATTGGCTATAAATACGAAGAATAGATTTCGGGAATAAGATAATATATATATATTTATATATATATATATATATATATATATATATATATATATATATATATATATATATATATATATATATATATATATATATATATATATATTAGCTTATTCCCGAAATCTATTCTTTATTATATATAAAACATATTTTTACTAAAGTACAAAGATTTTAGGCAAATATTTTTTTAAATCGCCGTTATATAAAAAATCTCCCTCGTCATATGATTAAATTTGGGTCTTTTATTGAAATATTTTCATCTAAGAAGCCAAACTGTAAATATATTTATTGAAAATAATCTGGCATATCTTGAGAAAGCAAAATTTGCGAAATCCGAGAAATTTCATCATCCCACAAGATATGTTCTTAATGTTTTATAACCGCCTTTGTTAAAAGTTTGTCGGAACATGAACCCACTTTCAATTTAGGGAGGTTTAATTTTGATGAAATTTGATTTTGGAAAAGTAAAAATATGTTCGTCTTGTCGTTGGAAAATATGTGCATATTACCTAAGTACGCTGTAAGCAGCTGGAAGAGAGTAGGTAGGCGCCTCTATGATTCAAATAAACAAAGGGAACTTTTGCTTAAATATGTGCAAATTTTTTCTAAATATTCTACATTTCACGGTAACATAAGCATCCTTCGTGCAAATAAGTACAGAGTTTCTCATTCTCATAAAAAAAAGTTTTATTAAAATAAAATACCTACAAAATGAGTTTATGGAATCAAACAGGTTTGTGTGTTATACACAACTTCAGAAACAAGTCCTACATCCAAATTTCAAGTTCTTAGTTTGAAATTAAAAGTTGAATAATTGTAATAGCAAAATGTAATTTTTTTCAAATAATTAAATTTAAATAATTAGTTATTTGAACGAATTGTACTGATTCCTCTCATATTGGAAGTTGGTCAGCAGCAAGAAAATCTGTGTCCCTCTACAACCTTTTCCATAAATTTTCCCATGGAATATCAAAAATTAACCTACTGCTTTTTATTTATTTATTTTATTTTTCAAAAACTGATTTATACAAATACATTGCAAAAGCGATAAAAAACAAACACACACATAAAAAATGGTAATCATAATTATACAAAAATAAAGGTAAAAATAGTACATAATAAAAATAAAACTGAATAGCTAGTTCTTGCTTAAACTTTTTGTAGGTCATGTGAAAAATATCCACAATTCCTGCGAGGCAGTTATCATAATAGTGTGGTCAAGATATTAGAGTGCATATCTATTTAAAATCTGAAAAATCGCAATTTATGTCCAATGAAAAAAAAAATCCACCATATATTTTTGCCAAAATTAAGTTTATTATTGACACAACTTACAAATATGCAATAAGCAAAAAAAACTCTTTTTCAACTATGTTCTGCGCATTCAGCGTAAAATCATTTTTTCGGGAATTATTCGCAGTTGGCCTTCGATATTTGCTTGGGACGTAATCACATTTTTCAATTGCGATTCATGAAATATTCACATGAGGATAGAGGGTGTTTTTTATTCATGAAATTGGACGAAAAGGTCGCGTTGACCGTCTAGCGGCGCCGAGGAATGGTCTCCTGAATTCACTTAACTCATTACCTGTATAAATATATAACGTCCGGGTCGCTCTTTTGCCATTTCTTCCATTCAAGGCCCTCCGTACCACGGGGGTGGCTTTCACACTCAATAAATAAAATTATAATCCCATTAAAACCGAGGTATCTGTGTAGGTATCACATGGCTGCGTATATCCGTAAATAATTGGATTATTTTTACGCAACTACCCACCGTGTGTACATTATGTGTCAGTTTGTCTTAGAATAATAAATGCTCATTAAGGGTCAGCACCCAAAAATGCACACTTTTTGGCTTTCTAGTACAAGCATTAACAAATTATTCATAAGTTAATTTACTAAGGGTAGTTATAAAAACGTCTGAGGTTTACAGTGAATACAAATATTAAACAATAATATTTTCAATGCTTTATGAAAAGAATACTAGAATTTTAAGTAAAATGTTCAAAAATACCTTTTCTGGTTTCAAAACTGCACCTTTTACCAAAATTTTAGTATGGTTTTCATAGAATTTTAAGGATTACAGTTGTATTCACTGGAAACCTCAGACATTTTATTCATAGAAATTTTTCAGATACATAATTTGTAGGATTTCTTGTATTAGAATGCTGGAAAGTAACGTTCAGTGTCATTATTAATACTGACCCTTAACAGTGTACCTGTTAACACAGCTATATTCATATAATTATTCATTTTCCAAATCAATTATGAGCGGTGTTGTGCTACCTCTTTTAAAAATGAACATCTCCATCACTTCTTCGTCTCCTTTTTCTATTCGGGTCGGGGCCGAGAATTTCATCGCACAGCCTCTGAAGTCGCTTCTCCTAGCTTTGTCTGGGGCGGCCACTGGACGTCTTCCTTCTGGAATCGCAAATTATTTTCTATGGAAGTCAGTATTCTGGCCAAGCCTCTTCAACTACGACCTTTCTATGAAGAGTGGCAAGGTTTCGATGTTAAGTTCATCTTGAATCATCGAGCTTCTTATTCGGTCCCATTTTGTAACTCTTGCCACTCCAATCAAAAATCTCATCTCTGGAGCGTATTTTTTCGTTGTCATCTAGATTTTGTGACCGCATGTAAGGGTAGGGACTTTATATCGATACTTAGCTCCGCTCTCTTTATCACTGAATAAGAAATACAAATACACTCAAATGAATAATACTTTAATGAAAATGAAATAATGGCTTTGTATAAGACTATAGATTTTATTTTTATGACCGACCGGTTTTGCTTAGCCTTAGTATCATCAGGGTACAAAATTAAACTAAACAAAAATACAAAGTGTACGGTTATAAATATTTACAGAGGAGAACACAATATTAAATAAAAAATAAAACAGTGAGAAAACAATAGAATAACATTTAAAATCATAAAAAAGGTACAGAGAGAAAGAGACAGATAATATTTTTTCATTTATTTACGCCCGTTAAAGGCTTTTACACAAATATTAACTTATTTTTATTAATTTGAAATGAAAGAGGCAAAACGTGAATTGAGAAAGTGATTGTGTTCTCCCTCTGTATGCATATATTTATTTATTATTTTTATTTTTTGCTTAGTTTAATTTTGTACTCTGACGATGCTTAGGTTAAGCGAAACCGGTCAGTCATTAAAAAACTAGAAAAATCTGTGGTCTTATACAAATCTATTGTTTCATTTTCATTGAATATGTCAAACCACAAAGTAATTGCTTTCTACGAAAAATAATAGTTTTATATGTGCTAGATTAACTAGCAATTTTTTTATACAAGTAATAGTACGCGCTCTTTATAAAAAAACATAAGAAACTAAAATACTATGATTTTTTTTTAAATAACCTGCTAGCTCCAAAAAACTGTTGAAGGGTTTATAGATCGACCTTGTTTACTAGCCAGTTAAAAGCATAAAACAGAACCGAGAAAATCTTCTTGTTCACTTGAGAAACCCATAGCAACTTGACGGCTGTTCTGCAGTGACGTCCGCAACAGACTTCACAATTACTTGCACTAAAGCCCTTACTTTCTTCGGCTTATAAAATCAAGGAACAGTGTACTGTCCAATGATAAACTCGTTGCAACCAAAACAAAAAATTATGACAAAACATTTATCAGGGGACGGTATGGCGGCAGCGCAATATTTTAAAAGGTAAAATTCCAGTTTCCCCTTGACTCACATTACTGTAGTTATCTGAAACCAAACAAAAAGCGTATTGAAGATTTCCCACTTTATGAAAATCACCAGTACACCTACCCAAATTGCGATGTGGTTTTTCCGCTGAAAATTCCGTTGTATTACTCTTTCAGTTAAATGAAGGTTACAACGGAGCTATCAGCGGTACACCTTTACTTAGGTAGCTACCTAACGTTTGTGACACGTGCAGCTGCTCTGCTCTTAATTCAGACAAATGACGATTTAGCTTTACAAATTGCCAAAACCATCCGCTGGAAGCGAAGGGCCCATTATTCGGGATTAAGGACAATCATGATATGTTTGAAAACCTCCCGAATTCATTTTTTGCAGATGCGTCCGCGGCTGTAACATACCGTCGCTGGAAAGGCGAAAGGGCTTAAACGACACTTTGACCAAAAAATTGTTAAATAAATATGCAGTTTAGATGAGTTTTTTTTTCTGACTGCCGTTTGATTCTGAAGACTTGTTCAGCCATTTAAAATATATTTCCCATTTAAGAAGGTTTGACTCGAGCAACAAAAATTAGGACTTTTTAGCTTTTTGTTACTTCAGGTAACTTAGTGAGAAAATATAAAATTGAAATTAATACATTAAAATTATAAAAGCAACGTTGGAATTGTTTTTCTAAGATTATCATTGCATGTCATTGACCCTGAAATGTCGCGGTGCGATTTGTCCTGGCATGGTGACTGGTCACAACCGAGGAGTCCCGGCTTGTATGTATCTAAGTAGTTCGTGGGGTGGTTTCATTACACCCACCCCCGCCACCCTCCCCAAACCGTAGCGATCATTTAATATTAGCAACGACGAAATACCATTCAAAATAATTGACGTCCCAAATGGCAATTAGTCAGAATATCAACATTATCAAATACATATTTCTCAAGGCGCGTAATCTGATATTGGTGACACGAATGAGTGGGAATATAAGTTATTATTATCAGGAATAAACGGATTTTAATTGAAATATGTTTTAAGACTATCTCCTTTCTATAAACAGTATCTCTTACTCAAATTTAATGAAAATCTAAGGAAAAAACTATTTTCCGTCTCAAATATGGATGTGGTTTTATTTTTTCGTCCAGTTGACAAGAATTTGCATAAACGTATAATTACATTTTCCAAATTCCAAATGTCATGCAAACACGTGTCAATACAACTGATACGCATAACCAAAATGATTTAAACTCGGGCTAGGTCTATATAACATTTTCATAGATTATCATGAGTAATAATCACCTTCTGAATTTTTGATGTACGGTCTGTTTTGTTTTGTTTCAACCTTGGAGTAAGAATAGATATGGAGAGAGAGCTAAATATTTTTACTCAACTTATTCAAATTTACGATAAATCACTTTCTCCGGATTTTTACGTCGTAAACCGTGAGAGAGAAAGAGACAAGTCAAGGTGTCACATAATATCGCAACACTTTTAGGTGTGTAAACATGTTTTCCGTCTCCCACGTCTGCGGCAACTCCGCCCAGTACGTTTTGTTATGCGGCATAACTCAACGGTTTTTGAGGTTATATTCTATACTTTAGTTGATAACAATTCTGTGAAAAAGTGGTTATACAAATAAACAAAACATTACGTTGACATGTGCTATGAATGGATGTTAAAAGGTGTGTCCTTGAAAACCCTAGCCACGCCCGAGTCGGGAAAATAAAACAATCCCGACTACACTGTTTCGCAAAGCTATCCCTCCTGTATATTATTGCTCTAAGGTTTCAACGCTGTAGCATAATATTTGTCAAGCGCGTCAATAAGAATATTTACTACTGCGCTTTAAAATTGACTGAAATCCACTTCAGATTACAAAGATTAATCTACCGTGCGAAATCGGAAATGACCATAACAAAGAGTATCGGCGCCCGGTGCGTTCTGCCGCTCGTGCGCTCGCGGAGTCGGGGCAATGCCGGTGGGACAGAGGAGAACAGAGGAAGCAAATAAATTATGGACGGCCACGTAAATAGCCCATCCAATGCTCCGTGAATTTAACATTATACTTCAGACGTCACGGTGCCGTATTTTCATAAGCGAGACCCTTATCAGGAGCGTGAAGGGAGGCCCGCAAGAAGTGGGACGACCCTATCCATTGTTCACTGTTCACCGTTCAGTTTTCAGTGTAAGTATACAGCGACGACCTCCTCCAAACCCATGGACGTAAATGTAACTTTACCAGCGTTAATGTGTTATTCGCATCTGCCCTTGACTTTGTGACTTTCACAGATTTATCATTAGGAAGTATGTTTACGAGAGACGAAAAGGCTGATCAGGGTATTAAAAGAAGTGTGAATGCAGGACACTCCATTAATGGAAGACTGAAGGCTGTTGGCGCAAATAAGAAATTTCCCAAAGAAGCGAAGGTAGTAGTACACAATGGAGTGCTTATACCAACCCTTATGTATGGCAGTGAGGCAGGGAACTGGCAGAGGAAGGATGAAAGTAGACTAAATGTTGTTGAAATGAGATCCCTGAGACGTATGTGCGGGAAAACCATGTATGATCGTGTTAAAAATATGGATATCCGGAAAGAATGCAAGGCTGATGTGAGCGTAATGAATAGGATCAAGAAAGGGACGCTTAGATGGTTTGGTATGCATGTAGAGCGAATGAGTGATGAAAAGAGTATGAAAAGAATATATGGTGCGAAAGTGAATGGAAGAAGAAGTCGAGGACGCCCGAGGAAGACATGGCACGATCAATTAATTCAAATAC